>WAAD01022196.1:1341-14007 GCA_013389945.1 Fregata magnificens | reverse complement strand
GAGTACTGTGTCCAGTTCTGGGCTCCCCAGTTCAAGAAGGACAAGGAACTGCTGGAGCAAGTCCAGCGGAGAGCCACAAAGATGATTGGGGGACTGGAGCACCTCTCTTATGAGG
Organism: Fregata magnificens; assembly: GCA_013389945.1. Lineage (NCBI taxonomy): Eukaryota > Metazoa > Chordata > Aves > Suliformes > Fregatidae > Fregata > Fregata magnificens. The sequence goes on along the minus strand of WAAD01022196.1, from coordinate 13,892 downwards.
AAAGGCTGAGAGGCCTGGGTTTGTTCAGCCTGGAGAAGAGAAGACTGAGGGGGGATCTTGTTACTGCTTACAAATACCTGAAAAGTGGGTGTCAAGAGGATGGGGCCAGACTCTTCTCAGTGGTGCCCAAGGACAGGACAAGGGGCAATGGGCACAAACTGGAACACAGGAAGTTCCAGCTAAATATGAGGAACAGGCTGCCCAAAGAGGTTGTGGAGTCTCCTTCTCTGGAAATATTCAAAACCCGCCTGGATGCAGTCCTGTGCACCCTGCTCTAGGTGTACCTGCTCAAGCAGGGGGGTTGGACAAGATGATCTCCAGATGTCCCTTCCAACCCTTACCATTCTGTGATTCTGTGATTAAGCATGTATGTTTCTGTTTTCGTAACTTAAAATACACAGTTTACTTTCTTTTTAGTGCTTGCTTGATGCTTATTTATATATTCACTTATTTATTTTTCATATTAGGTTAGCCTACACAAACCAGAAATTAAACTGGAATCACTAAAAGAAGATATTAAGGATTTTCTGAAGACATCAGGTTTGTAATACTTCATTGATACATTTGTGGATAGTATAGAAGTATGTAAGAATATGTGACATACATGATGAAAATAGTAGTTTGTGGCGCTTGGTATCTTGTCGCTGACAGTAGCCAGAAGCAGACATTCAGTGGTTCCAGATTATTAAATGAGATAGAGAAAATTAAAAGGGAGCAGCATTTTGAAAAACATACTATGCAAAGAAGTGATTTTATCATTTTGTAAGATACTGGTAATTTTTTTGAAAGTTCTGAATGATACAAGAGTTCAGTCACTTCTGAAAATGGAAATTAGCATTCATGGAGGTACTCTTGAAAATTTTACCCTTAGTTAAATTTCCAATTTCCATCGGAAGTGGTAGGCTATGTAACTATAATGTGAAGATTTGATGATAAGTGATATAAGATTTCTAATAATCAGGAATGCCGTGTCTATTAATATTTATAGTTGTTTTAATAATATTATGGCTTTGAAAAAATAGCATATAATTATTTAACCAAAACTGTGTTGTAATTATTTGAGCAGTAGATCGAAATAAAGGATATTCAACCTTTATACAGGTCTCAACTTGCAGTTTTTCCCCGCTTAATTAGGTTAAGGTTTCTTCATCTCTTCCTGTCTGTCTGGTAGGTAGACGTGAATTGAGACAGGATAGAAAACTCTACTGACTGTAAAGCAACCTCTGATTCATGTTCCATTAGTATTAATTCCTAAAGTTGTCTTCTGGATATTTTTTATTTTAATAGGTTGGGAAAAGAAGCTTCAGAATGCTGTTTATAGTGAACTCAACATGTGAGTTTATTTAGTATTTTTATTTAATAAGTTCTACTTACATTATTTACTTTTGATTCATTTGTATATATAGGTGTAGGATGTGTTACTATTATCGGCAAGATCTGTCATACCAAGGGTGCCTGCTTCATTTCTGTTTTTAAAGTGCCATTATTTCTTTTTCATCCTAGTGAAAATATTGGACTGAAGTACATTTTAAAGAATGAGTGAAACAAATATCATCACATTTTTCAGTTACTTTAGTAATTTCTGTGTTGTTTTACTTCCAAAGGTACCAACAGTCATAATATAATACTTGTGTAGCTGGGGTAGTTGCTGCAAATGAATTTTAATTATTTTCAGATGTTTATGACAGCATTGCACATAATTGTTGTAGTAATCATTTAAAAAAATCTTTAAGATCTTGAATCTCTAGAGTTACCAGATCAGTGCTCATCATGCTTGCGATACGGTTATAAACACACTGAAATTTGTGAAATTCCCTTTTTATTATTGTTCAGTGAACTTTGGAGTAGACTTCTGGGAAGCATAAGTTGCCTTTACATTCTGGCAAGGTGGAAAGGTGAATTTCATAACAGTTATAGCCATAAATGCAATTGCATAATAAGAAATGTGTATGCAAATCTATTTGTGCTAATTTAAATAAGCTTATTAGAGTTACCAGTTTTGAACAATGTGTCTTAGTACTATGAGGGACTCGATTCAGCAAAATACTTGTAAATGTATCTGTTAGTAAGGATTCGTCTTCATCATATCTTTCAAGGGAAAAATATTTACCTGTCTTTTGGACTAATGCTTATGCTTTCTTTGAGTTCACAGAAATAAGCTGCAAACAATAATGAAATTAGCCCTGGAAAATTGAAATTAGCTAAGAATACCATGATTTCATGAGCATTGTGGAATAGCCAAGAAACAGCATTGCTGAAATCTGTTAGTATTGATTTTGTTTTACACACAGGCACAGAATTGTCTAGAACAAATTAGTGGCGAGTACAAGCATGACTTTACCAGTTAAAAATGGGAAGAAATTTGGGGAGGGTTTCCCAAAATCATATGATAGGAACTGATTGAATGCATATAAACAAATGAAAATTCAGGCTAACTGTAAGAGAAGCTTCGTGTAAATTTCGTTTCCTGAAAGACATTTGGGACAGTTAAAATTAAGCTGGATGAAATGTTTGGCAACAATTTATTGGAAATAATCTGCACTACTGGAAGACAAGTTAGTGGTTTGGTTTGGGTTTTTTAGTTTTGGTCCAGCTTTTATATTTTGGCATAATGCAGTTTATGAATGGATATTCAACTTTGCTTAGGTCAACACCACAAAGTTCTAATTGCTGTGGACATGTACATGTTCACTACTGATTTTTAAAAGGAAATCCTCCAAAAATATATTGTCTCTTGAAAAAATATAATATCCTGGATAGTACAGGTTCCAGAGAGTCATAACAATGACATGATGTGAAGAGGATACACTTCTAAAATACCTAAGTTGTTCATAGAATTATTTGATTTTATTTTACAAATATGTGAAATTATGAGGAAGTATTATTTTTAATATAAGAAGAACTCATGTTGAAATGTTATTAATACTTACCTGTCTTTATATTGTTTGTATCCATAGGAAAGGATGAGGAAGAAATACTTCTAAAAAAAATGCTTATTTTTAGTTCTTGATCAACATACACAGTGGTTTTACTAGTGCTATCATGAAAGAAGTTATGTTCAGGTTTACAAATGCAGGATTAATTAAGCAAAATAAAAATCTGAACATTTAAAATATGCTATACTTTCTTTAAGGTTTCCTTCGCCCTGTCATCCTGCAGCACCGCCTGAGCATATGAAAGAACCGTTAGCTTATATGAGGAAAGCACAGGTTGGTTTTTTACCAATTTCACTGTTCATATCAGATCTTTGGTTAGACTATTTAAGATGTACTCTCTATAATGTTATTGTACAATATCTAGGTTTTATACCTTAGGAAAAACATAAATTTGTAATTGCATCAAAGTTAATAATAAAGTTGTATATGTGACTTTTTACATACATACAAAAAATGCTCAAGTAATTCTCCATCCATGAAAGAAGTAGGATATAGTGGCAGATAGGTGAATATTGTAGAATAGAGACAACGTGAAATATGTCAACGAAGAGAATTTGATTTTGTTGGGAAGAAGAAAAAGCGTAACTATAGGTCATTTCACTTAGGGTTACAAAAATATTGTTATGAAGAGACACTGGCAGGTGGCTTGGCAATGAAAGACAACAGGCTGCAGAGATAGCGAGGTCTTCAGGAAGAAGAGATATATTTAGTACTTAGAAATGTGAAAGGAAGATGAAAAGTATAGAGCTAAGGAGCTTCGGGCATATTGAAGGAGAATAAGAGAAACCACACAATAAAAGATTAAATGAGGATTTTTGGTGTCAGGAAAAAAATATTTTTGCTTCATTGGTCTTATTTTTTCACCAATATATGCCATTTGAAATATATAAAAAATTTCCACATCAAAACATTTAAAAAAATGCTTCCAGAGTATGATCTAACCAAAATATCTGAGGATACAATTGTATTTAACTCAGCTGTGCCTAGAAATACAGTGCAGTATTCTTTTACAAGGTATTCGATGAATAGTGTTACTTTTTCAATCATATTGTTGCGTATTCCAGTAAGTCTTATCTTGCTGTCCTGGGTGTCAGTCTTTAGCATTTGTGGACAAAGACTGTATTAAACAAGTTTTCTTCTGTGATGTGAAATGTAATGCCACAATTTACTGCCTGAAAATAATCACTTTTATCAGTTTACTAATGTGAGAACCACAGAGGTATGTCAATGTGTATGTTTGTCTAAACCAGTTTCATTGGTTATTATTTTATAAAAGTGTATACAATACTTACAGTAACCAATATTTTTAGCTCTATGTGGAAAGGACTGTTTTTCTAATAGTTTAGGAATGAGTAGGAGAAGTCCTACCTTTACTAGTTTCAAAATTTCATAGCCTTTGTCTTTGTCTTTTAGCATCACAACAGTTGGAAAAGAATATTTTGGTGCTATTAACAAAATTTGTCCTGGTAGAAGCATGTTTTCCATATAAGTCATATCCTATTTTTATAGTGCACAGCCACCATTTAAGATGCTGTTTCCTTTGTTATGAGCTCATTGACATTTTCTTTATCCTTTTCTATCTTAATTAATTTTGCTCCACTTCACAATTCTGGAAAGGAGGGTAATACTCTCTGAAAACCACCTGACTTTGATGTCAGTTATTGGAATGACTTTTAATCAGTAATTAAAACTATATTAGTATTTTTCTAGAGTAGATATTAAAACATTCATAATTAACCCTTTTTCTCCTCAAATTGCTTGTGTTTTCTCATTCTTAGGTGGCAGACTGGAGTTTTTATACTGTATTCTCTTCACTACCTCAAAAGAAAAACAGCTTTTTAGGAAAGGATAGAGCATTAATGGCAATGAATAATAATGCTGTAAATCATTCATGTAGTTGTGGTATTGTCCAGTGTAGAAAAAGTACTGCCATTAATATTTACATATCTTTGAATATGAATATAACTTAATGTATATTCTCTGATCACGTGTGCTGGAGAACTGGACCTGTGTTTGGGTCGAGATAAATGACCGGGTACAGCTGCTTTAGTCCGTCATTGTTTAGGTCTTGCCTAGACATATAAATACTAGATCTTCTTTTTGTTTTGTTTCCTGAAAAATGTCAGATATAATATTTAGGACCTTTCTTTAAAACATCAGCTTATTTCGCATCTTTGGTGTTTTCTGAGCTATTTGGTCTGGTTACAATTTTGAGGAGATAGCTCACCTCTTCCCGCCTTGTTAAACAGCAGAATTATTGCTTAAAACTTATGCATCTTAATGCAGACACAGTGTTAGACCTACATTCTAGGATTAAAGGTTTGAACTTTGCTAATTTGTTTTACCTGCCCAGCAGACACTGATGTGAGTTGAAGCATTCCTGAATCCATTGAACTGCTGTATAGACTATTTTCATTTCCACATTTTGATGAGGTGAAATGATTGCAGACCTCTTCAACTGTTTGTTTTGCTCCCAGAGTTCACTGGGAAAGCCTTTGCTAGGTTTAGGACAAGTTTGCTGCAAACAGCAATGAAGAAATGAAATGGACAACATAAAAATAAGAGCAAAAAGAGCTGAAGAGAAGCATTAAGAAGCTGAGTCCAAAGAAATGTTAGGAAGTGTTTTCACAGTCTGATACCTCCCATGAAGCTGTCTTTTAATTGTGTCATATGTAGATTTTACAAAGTTCACAACAAACCAAATGCTGTAAATCTCAACAGGAACTCTTATCATGGTAGTCCCATAATATATAATCCATAAATTCATGATCTCCTTCTATGACCGGGTGACCGGCCTAGTAGATGAGGGCAAGGCTGTGGATGTTGTCTACCTGGACTTTAGTAAGGCCTTTGACACGGTCTCCCACAGCATTCTCCTGGAGAAGTTGGCAGCTCACGGCTTGGATGGGCGTACACTTTGCTGGGTAAGAAACTGGCTGGATGGCCGAGCCCAGAGAGTGGTGGTGAATGGAGTGAAATCCAGTTGGCGGCCGGTCACGAGCGGTGTTCCCCAGGGCTCGGTTCTGGGGCCGGTTTTGTTCAACGTCTTCATCAATGATCTGGATGAGGGGATTGAGTGCACCCTCAGCAAGTTTGCAGATGACACCAAGCTGGGTGGGAGTGTCGATCTGCTGGAGGGAAGGAAGGCCCTGCAGAGGGATCTGGACAGGCTGGATCGATGGGCCGAGGCCAATTGTATGAGGTTCAACAAGGCCAAGTGCCGGGTCCTGCACTTTGGTCACAACAACCCCATGCAACGCTACAGGCTTGGGGAAGAGTGGCTGGAGAGCTGCCCGGCAGAAAAGGACCTGGGGGTGCTGGTCGACAGCCGGCTGAACATGAGCCGGCAGTGTGCCCAGGTGGCCAAGAAGGCCAACAGCATCCTGGCTTGTATCAGGAATAGTGTGACCAGCAGGAGTAGGGAAGTGATCGTGCCCCTGTACTCGGCACTGGTGAGGCCGCACCTCGAGTACTGTGTTCAGTTTTGGGCCCCTCAGTACAAGAAGGACACTGAGGTGCTGGAGCGTGTCCAGAGAAGGGCAACGAGGCTGGTGAAGGGACTAGAAAACAAGTCTTATGAGGAGTGGCTGAGAGAACTGGGGTTGTTTAGTCTGGAGAAGAGGAGGTTGAGGGGAGACCTTATCGCTCTCTACAACTACCTGAAGGGAGGTTGTAGGGAAGCGGGTGCTGGACTCTTCTCCCAAGAAACTAGCGATGGGACGAGAGGAAATGGTCTCAAGTTGCGTCAGGGGAGGTTTAGATTGGACATCAGGAAGAATTTCTTTACTGAAAGAGTGGTTAGGCATTGGAAAAGGCTGCCCAGAGAGGTGGTGGAGTCGTCAACCCTGGAGGCGTTCAAAAAAAGGTATAGACGTGGCACTCCAGGGGCTAGTTTAGGAGTCATGGTGGCGTTAGTTGACGGTTGGACTTGATGATCTTAGAGGTCTTTTCCAACCTTAATGATTCTATGATTCTATGATTCTAAATTTGCACTGCTATGTTTTAATCCATACAGGTCCTTTTTCCTGGTTTTAGCTGTAAGCTAGGAGCTTGTTTCAGGGTTTTGAGAGAAATGTTAAACAAGTAAACTTAAGGAGGAGATAGGTGGATAAGAAAGGATGCCCCATTGTCCAGTTACAAAGCATAAGGAGTAAGAAAATGGGAAAGGAACAGCCAATTCTGTGTTGGAGTAGGTCTGCTTGGCTCCAGCAGCTGCTAACCACAATAGAAGTGGGAAAGGTGGTGTTTTCCAGAGGGAGGCAATATTAAGTTAACTAGCTGTCTTCAAAGGAAGCTGAGATACTCTACTGACTCTGGAGAATCCATGTTGTTTGATTTTTGCTTGATCTTCTCTAAAGTTTTGTTCCATTATTTCTAAATTTGTCTCCAGTGAAAAAAATGATAGGTTTATCTCAAATTTGTCCAGTCAGAAACATAACTCTGGGTGATCTTTTGTGATACAGTATACCTTTCTGAAGGTAGGGCAGTTCTTAAAACTAGGGTACTGGAGTACATTCACAAAAATGAGAATTCTGATGTACTACTTCAGAAAATCTTAATGGTAATTCAGTATGTTCTACTTGAGTAGCATCAGCTGGTTATCTAAATATACGGGGACCTGAAAAGATAAATTGTTCTCTGGTGGGCTGCACTTCAGAATTCTGGGAAGATAGAAGACCATAATTGTCTGTGTTTTAACCTGTTTGTCCCTTGCTTCATTGGATTCTTTATCTCCATGCTTCTAGCCAAATCTGTGAAGATCTTACTGAAGTGGAGCTTTGCTAAAGTAAATCCTTTCCTCCCAGTACTTAAATTTTCCTATGTTCCTCTTTGTTAATTTTCAGATCTTGCATTTTGAAGAAAGTCCGTACATAAACAACAGACTTGATTAGAAAATTACCTTGAAGTACATTGCTATATTTGCTGTTGATATTCTGGTAGGTTTTTTGCCCAGCTAAGACCAGATTCCCCATGTTGTACATGCTATACAGACACACAATAAAAAAAGCATTCTGACCTGTAGGTTTATAGTTATTAGCTAGAGCACTCCCCAGTCCTTTTTAAAATAAGAGTAACATTACAGTTGATTTCAATAGGAGCATGGGTGTTAGGAACTTTCCAAAATATAATAGAGATGTTCCTTTCCATATCCTAATTTCTCCCAGAAGAGTTAAATAATCCCTAAAGGACAAAAACCAGCTAAATTATTTTCTTTTTTGAAACAGACTGGTGGACTCTGAAAAAAATTAAAATGGCAATACTACATACTCTAATGCTGTGATCACTGAAGATCTGCTTAAAATGTCTTCCTTCAATAGTCAATTCACCTTTCCTAGTTTTTAAATCTCTTTGACAAAATAGACTTGAGTGCTCGAATACTCGATAAAGAAAAATGGTGTTTTCTTTGAGAAGTATTAAAGTCAAAAGAAATTTGATAACATTTTTATTATTCCTAAAAGAATTTCTGTTTCTTGTTACAGAAGTTGGAGTAGGGGATATTCAAATCTGTTTTAGACCATGTATTGATTTGGTTTCTTGTGTCCTAAATTAAATTATGCATCTTATCAGAGGCCAAATGAAAAGTTCATGAGCATCAGAATGAGAGCAGTACTGACATAGTTTCTGTATTTCTCTTCTTTTTGAAATTTACAGGTTTTGATTAGAGAAAATATACCACATGAAATCTGTGTCCAGACACCTTGAATTCTACCCGCAGAGTAGGTCTTATTAGGTACACTGTGAAAGAATTGTAGGATTCATTATTGTGGAAAAAACTGTAACTAATCCTGGCTAGTTTACGCAGTTGTGACATATTTCTGTTTAGTTTATTTGTTGTCCACGCAGTTTCATTTAACTGCAGTGGAAGTTTATAAATGACTTTGCTACAGGATAAGATAAATCCTATTTGTAATAGACATGTTTGAAATTGTTACCAAATTGCAGTATTGCCTTCCTCAGTTTCAACTATTTTACTGAAGGTTATCATTGTAACCATAGCAATCCCAGCAATGTGTTTTCTTAGTGTTAAATTTCTTCCTAAAATTAGAGGAATCATCTTGGAAAATTTATTCTTCCCACCAATAAAATGACTTTATGAACTCTGCTTCTGACTTTTATTTCAGTGAAGGATACTGCGTGCTGTTTCTGCACGCTGCAGGTAACTGCAGTCCTGAGGAGAGGGGAGGGTGTCTTGCTTGGAGAGGCTGTGTAACCCTCACTTTTGTTTTGACTTGGTTGCTTTTATTTGAACATCTTTTACTGGGCAGTCTTGAAGGCTGAGTTATGGCACAGTTTATGAGTATCCAGAAGTGATTAATTACTAACGTGTTGCATCCCCAATGCAATAAGCAGGTTAGTGTCTGGTCTGGCAGTTGTCAGTCACACTGAGAGTATCAACCTCCGTCACTCCTTGGAACAAGCTGGTTCTCCATCTTGNCCCCAATTTTGATCTTGATGATTTCACTTTGTTTTTTAAACTGCTATTAACACCTCTGTATTCTCTCTTTGTTTCCACTTTCTTATCCTATGTGGCTTAGTAGTGTTCGTGCTCTCTCACTTCTCATTTCTTCCAGCAACAAAACCCCACTTCTCAGCAAAATAGGGTACTGTAAATGCTCTACACCACCCCTCTGTGAGAGAACAACCAGTTCGTGGCATGGTGTTGTGTAACTGCAGCATTTAGAAGGCATTTGAATACGATAATACAGTTAAATGAAAATATTATACAGAAAATTATAAAAAATACTGCACTTTGGAAAACATTCCTTACAGTTAATACTCAGATCTGTTTAGTTTATGCAAGAGAAGGTGAAGGGATGGCTTGATGGTGAGAAGAAATTTCTGGTGAAAGATAGCTATTTCGTTTGATGGAAAAAGTCGTGAGAGGATCTTGTAAGTAGAAGCTAAAATGAAGCAATTATAGACAAGATATAATTTTTATTTTTTAACAGAACATTTGAACATCTGCCCTTCCCTTCACTCGCTTCCTGTCTAATAAACTGCAGCCTCTTTCGGACAGAACTTTAAGTTTGAGGAACATGTGGTTAGACAGTAACTAACTGTTGTAGAATTTGTGTCTAGAGCAAATTGCAAATAATAAATAGAGCTAAATGACATTAAGAGGAGCCTCTGCATTCATTTGGTCAGGGCCTGACTCGTCATCTGCAGAAGACTAAATTAATTATAAAACCCACCAGTGCTGCTGTAATCACGGAAACAAAATCCTAAGTCAGTTGACTAGGAAGTCAATACTAGTTGGCATTAACTTCAGAGGAATTATCCACAGATTAGGCACCATATGGTAAGTTTGAAGTCTAATGCAATAGTTGGAAGAATCTGATTGCTCTTTAAGCTGTCCACTTGCTGCTGAGGTATTGTCTACTTCTGGTTTTCTCTTTGATTAGAGAAGTACTTCCTGAGCATTGTTTTAGAAGAGCTATTTTTTTGAGCATTACAGAATACCAAATTTCTAACTTTTTTAACTTCTGAGAACATCTAAGATACCTTTGGTGGAGAAAGACTTGCACTCTCTTCAGGTCACAAAGCGGAGAAGGCATTCTCTGTACACAGTTGATTGCCCTGCTTATAATAATTTGAAAAATTTGTTAAATGTTGACATATAAGGAAGCTTGATCATTAGGCATATGTCACAAATCAGTAATTGTGAAATACATGTTTTTGGAGATCTGAAATGTGAACAGCTCATTTCTCTTGTTCTTTATTGTGATGTAAATGATGAAATCTGTTTGCTCTATTATTTCCATTTAAACAAGCATGTAAATATTCCCTTAATGTTTTTGCAGATGTCAGTCAGTGACTCTTGCTGTCCTTTTTTATATATGACTTTTAAAAGCTGCTTGTTATTACATGATAAATGCAATTGGAGGAAAAAGAAATTACATGTAATTTAATTTTTTTGTTTGTTTTAGGGAAGCTGGGAGAAGCGAATTCTAAAAAGTCTAAACAGCATGTGCACAGAGCTCAGTATCCCACTAGCGCAGAAGGTAATGTATTATTAACTTTCTGTTGCCAAACTGATATTTTTTTGGAAATTAAGCCTCATCTTGCACACTTTTAATGTAATGTTCATTTTACACATGGTTATCAAGAGCTGCGAGGCTGGTATCCAGATAATTTTAATACAGAATAATTTTCAGGGATAGTGGCAATGAATGCAACAGCTCAACTTGGGAAAAGATGAAATCCATAGGCAGATCTTCCTCTTTGGTGTTGCAGTACTTAGCTTCTTGAGGGAGCAGAATGTTGGAAAGCTAATTGCTATGCTCATTGCTCTTAATAGAGCACTTTTGTGTGCAGTCTCAGCTGTATAACTTCTAGCTGCATAGCCTGTACACAATATAGATATACTTTGTGTGCTGGAGAAAGCTATAGTTGAACTGGTACTTCAGGAGAGAGAGATACTGGTACATTGCTAATTTTAGTTGTCATTTGTTCTGCTCTGTTTTGTTTTGGTTTTTTATTAATTTAGAAGCTTTGATTTTAAAGATCATAGAATTGGGGAATAATGTTAGGATGTTTTGTTCTTTATCTTCCTCCTGTTGTATATCTATGATAGGTAGCAGAACCTCTATGGCTCGTCATATGAGATAAAGGATGAAGCTGTGTTTGCTTTTCATGACTGTGCCAGGGACAGGAATTTGTCTAAGAGCTCTATGGAATGAGCAGTAAATCTTCAGTAATATGAAACTGACTACTACAGAGCCTAAAATTCATTAGTAAGAACATGAAACTATTTAATGGGCTCCTTTTTTCCTTGAACTGGAACTTGGATATAGAATATACCTTCAGGCTGGGGATGATTTGTAAGCAAAATAAGTTTGTGTTGCTAGTGCAATCTATTTTTTAAAGTGTTACATTAATTTATGTATTTAAAATAGGCATGTTTTTACTTATTCTGTTAAAAAAAGAAGAGTTACTTTCTTATGCCTTTCAGAGGCCTGTAAGTGAACAGAAAGAACTGCTTAATAAATGGAATGAAATGGGAACCGATGAGCCAGGTAAGGTCAACTAAATTTATGTGCATTAAATTTTTGTACACAGAAAAATAGCATATACATCTTATCAGTCAAAGATTAATGTAACCACTTCAAGGTAAACTGATTTCAATCTTTTTTTCTCATTGGGAATGTGTCATTATGCATAAATAAATATTCATTGCATTGTTATTTTGTTTCAAGTTCTGGTACTAACTTTGAATCATCACTGAGAGGTTACGGTATAATACTCCTCAGTCCAGTGCTTTAGAGATTTATACAGCTAGAGCACTGCTCCCTTAGTGTAAGCTCAGGCTAATAGAAAGAAAATGTTCAGAACTATGGATAATTAAGCTCAGACATTTTATTAAAAAAAGATAAAAATAACACTTGCACAGAATAGTCAGTCATATTATCCTTTGGGAGAGCAAGGCTAACTGCATTGTTAGTTCATATCCAAGTTCCTTAAACGATTTTGCAAAGGTATTAGTTTGTATTGCAGTACCACCTCTGTGACGGGAAATATTTTTCATGGATTGTTTATAACTAGTCCCTATTTTTTATTTGACAGCAGTACATTTAATTCAACAATCTATGCTCTTAAAAAAAAAAAACCCCTCTT
>WAAD01022175.1:3415-19283 GCA_013389945.1 Fregata magnificens | reverse complement strand
CCCTCTGACCATTTTTGTGGCCCTCCTCTGAACCCGCTCCAACAGGTCCATGTCTTTCCTGTGCTGTGACTCCAGAGCTGGATGCAGTACTCCAGGTGGGGTCTCACCAGAGCAGATATTCCTGAATTCTGATGACCAGGTGTAACAAACCTGTAATTCCCTGTTTCTCTTACTGATCCTTAGCCTGAAAAGTGTCAGTTGTTTAGGCTGGGGGGGAAAAAAAAAAAGATTCAGTGGACAGCTTAGGTTTCACCTTTTTTTAGTCAGAATGGTAATTCTACTCTGTGAGTGTGCATGGCTGTGATATTTTCTGGGAGAAAGTTTCCTTTGAGACAAAGGAAATTTTTTTCGAACTGCATATTCTGTTTAATATAACTGGTAGTGTAACTCACGGTGGAATTTTGCAGCAAATAAATATGTATTAATTCCCATTTTAGTGGTGTTGGTGCCATAATATTTTGTTAAAGCCCCCGGATAAAAACAAGAATAGCATGACAAGTTCCTCCTAAATAAGTGGGCATTTAAAGTCAACAAATCCATGTATAATATATGAATGTGAAGCAAATGGCCTGCATATACTCATGGGGTGGTTGCTATAGTTTATGACTTAAGGCAACTAACAAATCTGCAGCACAGCTAGTGTGACATGATGGTATGTATTTAAGAATTTAAGTCCTAAAATTTTCTCCCCCCCGCTTAGTACAGTGTGCATGTATATTCATTTTGGCTTTTGTGCATTATCTGTCACCAAAGTCTCAGCTTGATATTTTAAAGGGGTGTTTGTTTCTAGATCATCAGAAGGAAGCTGTGTATGTGCTAGAAAAGTATGAAGTGGAGAATCAGAGAGAAGACCAAAAGATCAACAGCAAGAGAAAATAAGCAAGGAGAGGAATGAGGGTTTGGGATGGTTTTTATTATTATCTTACATGAAAATTTCCCAAGAAGTTTTAGAAAAGACTTCATGTTACACCTAGACAGATTAAAATTTTCCAAATGTACCGGTAGACTAATGTGTGATTAAAACTGCGCTATTATCCAGGGTCTTGATGGATGGGATGATTTTGCCTGTTTCCCCTTACATGGTACAGAAAACAATAGCCTCTCTAAAGGTAACTGCATCAAAAGAAATTGCTACTCTGAGATGTCAAGTCTTCACCTTGCCTTGCCTGGGTGTACTTCGTCAGACTTAAAATCCAAGTGCATTTAACTTTCTTTACATGAGGCATCTACAGTACCGTGGAGAGGCACAAAGGACAGTAGCACCGTCAAGGTCTACAGTTGCCTTTCAATTGTGGTATTGAGGAATTAAATTCTTAGTACTCTTAGAGGATTTTTTTTTAACCTTTTTCTAACTGAAGGACTTTTTCACTGAAAAAGTTCACTCTAGCCATCAATTCATTTATTGTTGGCTTCTTCTTTAAGAAGAAAACTTCTACTATGAAGACATTATTACTGTCTTCATTAACTTTCTTACAGTGAAAGTATTTTTTTTCTCCTAGTAAGCTGCAGTTAGATGAATATTAACTCATGTCTTTTGTTAGTGGAATTATGTCTGACACAAAACAGGAAAGTTCATTTTTGGCATATAAAGGCACTTCTGGGGTGTCCCTTTCAGCTGGCTGGATGTTTTGTCACTTAGTTAACTGTTAATGAACCAAAACATTTTACAAATGCACTTCGTTCCACTAGACAGGGAAGATGAATTGCATTGTCTTTGGGTATACATGAGTTTAATATCTGTTTTTTGCAGTAAGAACAATTCATTATGCATTTGAATGTGTGTGGTCATTACTAACTCTTATAGAGACTAAATGTGCTGACAGATTGTGGAATGAAAATACGTTAGGCACAAGCAACTGTCACATATGACTTGCTGTGGTTTTGAATACTCAAAATACCTTGCAAATAAGCAAAGCTGGTGCAGATTTACTAGCCATTTGTTAAGGTAAAATTTTAAATATGTTAATGACAGTCTCAAAAAAAAGTAGTTGTAGCTAAATAGGCTTTAAATGATGAGAATAATTAAAATATCTAGGAATAATACATCAGATTTTGGGCTGATATTAGCATTAGATTAGGTTTTGCCTTGATGATAGCAGCTCACTTAGTGTGCCATGTATAGACTTTTCACTTTAAAACAAACACCACTTCATTTTATATGAGCAGTTCTAGTGACAGCAATGCATTTCCCTACAAATAGTAGCCTGTCATACAACTTACGTTAGCTGCACATAATTACTTTTCACATACACTGGATAATACTTTAATTAAAATTGTGATGATTAGCATTAGTGAACAATAAATTCAGAGGCTGTCAACTCTGCAGTGTATTAGCTGAGCAATACTTAAAAAAAAAAAAAAGTTTGCAGATCTCTTAAGTCTGCTAACATGATGAAGTGGAGTGACACCTCTCAGCAGTAAGAGACGTGACAAAAAACCTATAAGCTGTTTTTATCTGACTGTACCTTTTACAGGTTCCACATTAATTTTGAAGTCAGTACCTGAAAAAGAAGAATGTTTTGTAGAATTAAATTATTTCCTTAAACTGAAATTCATTAGTACCATGTTATTCATTTATTTAACCAAACTTCTGCATTTCAATTTCAAGTAAGTAATTTCAATTTGAAGGAACAGGCAGCACTAGGGATGATCTTACATAAAATTTTACTGTTATCCCCAAGGCCCATATGCATATGCAAGACTGTAGGGAAATCTCCCATCATCTCTTCAAGTACTCAGTTTGAGTAGTCCTGGATGCTGCCAGTGGACTGTTTGGAGTATTATCGTCTACTGTGTTCAGTAGAGGAAAACGTTAACACCTCAGGGTAAGCAAATCCCAGGATTATTTTCTAAAGCTGTTTGACTTGTCTAGATTCAACCTCACTGTTTTTCTGTCTGCTCATAATTTGTTTGCCACAGGTTTTAAACATATGTTTCAAAAATTAATTTATTCAGACCTCTTAAGTTTTAGGGTGAAATCTCGTGTGCTGGTTAGATGAAGGGAGAGGAAGACTCAGTCATATTTGGGGACCATGTATGTGCTGAATGCAGGGTGTGCAGGAGCAACACAGCCCATCATAGGGTGGGAGGGGGATAGCAGAAAAAAATTGCTGCCAAAGAACATGCCTTTTAGCAAGGCTCGTTTAGAAGTGGTTTCCTCCCAAGAGAGACACTCCGACTGATGAGATGCGAGACACATTTTGGGATTTGACCAATATGTTTCATTACAAATTTGGACCACAAAACACAGAAGGGTTTTTTAATATATTTTTTTTTTACAAGCCAGGGGAAGTTGCTGCCATTATGCTAGCACTGCAAAATCCATATTTTTTGATAGAAAAAGAGTGGATTCTTGGAGCTAATATTGTGTTTTAATGGGTCTCAGCTGCTCACAGTATCTTTCAGCACAATCTTCAACAGCTGTAAATTTCAATAAAACTTTAAAGATCACTGTCTAAGAGAAAATCTGACTGTTGGATATTGTTTTACCTAAGATGATCACATTTAAAGAACAAAATCATTTTATGTTTATTAATCATAGATTTGGAATTTGTAAAACAAAGGGAATGGAAGTGTCACTAGAAGGAAACCTTTTTGCTCTAAGTATGATTTAATTATCACAGCTTGCAGTAGAAATTGATTTATGAGTTTGTTGCTTTCTGGGAACAAATATACTTTGAGAGAGAAAATATGGACTATGAAAAAAGCGTTAATAGCATTACTCTTTGAAAGTGAGCTTACACTATTTTTTAAAAATTGTATCTAATTTAGAGGCGGGTAAATATGAAGATTCACTGTCATTGTACTTTGGGGCTCACTTCTTGCATCTGCTGCATTTCCCAATCAGAACTAATTATGATATTAGGGACAAATCACAAATATAATCCTTTAACAACTAATGTGCTTTTGTGGAAAAACATTTTTATGTCCATCTCTGAACTACTCTGTCTACAAACGGAAATATTTTAATATGCAGCCAAGATAAGACTATTTAAAAGTGTTGCAGTCATTCTTAAGAGCAAATAGCCAAAAGAAAACTATTGCTTTATGCTTAAAAAGCGGCAATTGTTCACAAATCCCTGGGAACAATTTATCTCCTATGACCCCTCACATATCTCTATTTTTATGGAAATAGATGCAAAATGCTTGTGACTTATCAAATATAGCAGAAGGAAATGTCTTATGTTTACCAATTAACTTTTATTAATCAAAGCTGACTGAAATA
Organism: Fregata magnificens; assembly: GCA_013389945.1. Lineage (NCBI taxonomy): Eukaryota > Metazoa > Chordata > Aves > Suliformes > Fregatidae > Fregata > Fregata magnificens. The sequence continues at coordinate 15,058 of WAAD01022175.1, read as the reverse complement.
AAATGTATCTGTCAGTACTTCTGACTGCATACTACAAAGGATTATTAATTTTCTTTCTGTGCAGAAATGGACAAATGCTGTCTTTCCTCATGATTCTAGTGGATTTTTATATGATGTGTAAAGGTGTTAAGACATATAAGTTTGTAATTTTATAATACAGATTTATGTAGAATAATTTTAAAAACCTATCATTTTGGCAGATTTACTTTCACATTGAAAACTGTTGTGTGATACAGGAAGAAAAAAAACCCACAGAGCTTTGTACTTTGCGGATATATTGTGGCTTTTGTGGTTGATTTGCGTCAAGTCTACTTTGTTAACAGTATTCAACTTGAATTTAAAGAATTTGGTACATGGAAGCAAATGTGAAGCAGACCTTACATTAATCAATGCTGCAGAGAAAGGAAGAAGCTGGCAGCCTGCCTATGGCTTATCTCTCATCCTTGGTTGTGAGTGGAATCTTTGGCTGTTTTGTGTTTGGCCTTCATCTAACAGATTCCAAATGAATTTAAATAAATTGTAAATGCCCTGTCTGAGGTTTCATGGGTCTATCTGATGTGTGTGAGAGGGGTGATTTTTGGCTCTGGTGAAACTTTGTAAAGGCATCTTGCAATTAGAAGTGTGAAAAAACAGTCAAACTCTGCCAATATTAATATGAAATCTATTTGTCTGCAGCGTGTTAGCACTACCTTTTATTTCTTAATATATGCTGGTGACTATTTTTATATATTATACAATTCTGTTGTTTTACATGTCAGGATCAATTCCAGACATAGACAAACAAGGCATCTGTTTATTGGGGTGACCACAGTCATCACTTGCTTGCTCAGCTTTATTGTCTTTGCTTTTCCCTCTAAACTCTTGTCACTAGAGTGGGGAAAGAGTAGAATAGATCAGCCTACTTTTCATCATAGCAGTGGCAAGGGGAAAGGATAAGAAAGGGAAATGCTGGAGGAAGTCTATGCTTCTCCTCCCCTTCCACCTGACTGATACATGCTGTCAGCACAGAAATGAAGAAAACCATTTTTAGGTCAAGACAGGTGCATGTGTGGAGTCCGTGGATCCTGGGAGAGAGATGGATTGTGTTGTTCAACCTTGATGGAGGAAAGAAAAGACAGAGAGAGGAACTTGGAAGATGGCATGGCCTGGGGAAATGGTCGCAGTTCCTAGGAGAAGGAGAGGATGGATGAGGAGGTGTTGGGAAGACTGTGGTCTGGGAGTGGTGGTCTTCACATTTCACTCACATGGCAGAGAGAGTGCCAGTGTCCTGAGAGCGTGGCCCATGCTTGTGTCACCATCTTACTGTGAAGGCCCATAGGAACAAAAGCCAGCCTCCCCAAAAGATCAGAGAAGGCCCCACACCTGTTCCCTGAGCTGCCTCACTCTTCTGTAATTTCTTCCCCCAAAATCCTACTGACCCTCTCAATCCAAACTCCCACCACAACCCCCCATATTGCCACTGATCCCTCCCAGACACATGTCCCCTCTGGACCTACTCTCCGGTCACTGGAAAACTGAACGTTGCCAACATTTTGTCTTTCTTTGTAGTGGCTTATTTGTAGGATTGGAACCTAATGTGTAATTGACAAATAAATTCATACCTCAAAAAGCAGGAGAAGAAATATCTAGCTTGTGTGTTCCTGGCTACTAGAGGTATAAAGGAGACCTTATTTGGGAAAAGCACTTCAAAGCATTGAAGCTAAGATCCGTACAACAACGTTTTGTGTATTTTTCACCAAAACCTCAAAGGCTATTCACTTTTTAAAATAGAGTTTTGCTAGGTTTTGCTCAATGACTTTTCAAGAAACTGCATTTGCTGTTGTCATTCAGCAACCAATACCATTTGCAAGAATTTATACAACTCTGCTGCTGTCTGCCAGCTGCCATGTGTTCTTTTCCTACTCCCAGCATAATACCTCTTCACTGGAAGAAGAGTGCAATACTTTCATAACAATCACTAGTTCAAATCACTGATTATTTTAAAACACCAAATCTCATTTTTGGCAATCCATCATCTGTTTCCATGGGAACTGAAACCAGCCTTAGCAGCAACAAGAAGCAGAGTTTATTGGGATACTTCTAAATTTGTTTTTTAGAACTAAACAGTTCTAAAGCTGTTGTTAGACAGCTGCGTTTTCTGTTTACCCAACAGATATTGCAGCAATAGCCTCATAATACACTTTTAAAATTCTATGTACATTTCATTTTAATTTATTTATATTTTTATTCATATTTTTTACAACTTAGCAGAAATGTTATGATCAAGGAGAGAGAAAATGTCAGTAATCTCCAACATATGCAGTCAATATTGGATGTTTCCGTCAAGTGTCCTTACTGTTCTTTTAACTAGGACTGTGATAAAGGAGAGTGGAAAAATGTCCTGCCTTGAGGGGGCAAAAGATAGGTGGAGGCTCCCACTTTTAAGGGTGTCATGTACAGTATTGTCCCTTGGTAATCTTATCCCAGGGTTTCTGCTCTCCAGAGTCTTATTTCCTCCATACCTGTTGCCCCAGAACAACCATTTCCCCAAGCGTGCAGCTCATCTTCCTGTTCCAGAGCTTAAATTCTCCTAATTCTTTTTATTTCAGAGCTCCGTTAAACTTCTCTGTCTGTAATTCCTGCCTCCCAACTATTCCTGTCATCCACAGCCAGGTTCGCAGGCTGTTCCCAGCTCAGACATATCCCCTTCTCCTCACCTCTCCAGTTAGATGCCTTGTTACTGTCTTGTTAATGACAGGTTATGCCTTGTTAATGACAGGTACTGTCATTAATATCTCCTATCAAAGCCGTTGCCTTATGTCCCCTAAACTTTTCCTCTTCTTTGCCCAAATCTCCTACCAAAGGTTCCCTATCCTCTGTGTCACTTTCTCTGCAGGACCCCCTAACCCAGGGGTCCAGTACTTGCTGCTCAAGTCCTGTCCAGACATTGCTGTTGCTCCCTGTCCCCTTCTGCTGCTGCTGGCCCCATCTTCTGTCCTCTTGTTGCTGAGTGTGGCCAGATGGGCTCATCCTGCTCCCTGGTGCTCCCTGCATATTGAAAGCATTAGCTTTGCTTCTGGAAGAGAAGCAGAAATCTGGATAGAGTCTGCACTGACCATATATCAGCACAGACAGCTGTCTGAGAGGAAGAAAAGGAGGCAAATCTAAGAAAAATGGTAGTCATATAAACACCACCATTTATAAACCCCATTTACCAAATTAGTAAGTAGCAGTAGCAGTGTGGATTTAAATATGCTGTTTTGCTGTAGATTTGTATGGAGTATTAGAGTATCAAAGGGAATAATTGGGCAACTAATTGAATGTAGTATTAATATGCATATCTAGCCAGCTTTTTTTCATTTCTTCCAACTGCTTTAGAATGAAAACCATTATTTTTATAGCTTGTCATTATGTTGGTTCAGAAGCGAGGCAGCCATTTAAGACAAATCGTGAATCTTGAAAAGCCGTTCTATTACAAGACCTTATACCAAACAAACAACCCTATCATCTTCTGCCGTCTTCTAATACTATTTTTGTCATCACAGCTGGAAGTTGGCTTACAAGGAAGTATTTTGGGGCAAAATAGATCATATGTACTAATAAACATGCTGGAACAAAACTGAGGATGATTTGTCTTGCTAAATAGGAGGAGAGAGGAAATTGTTAGATGCTCCATCTAGTGCTGAGGTACAAGGGGAGAAATGCTGATTTCCCCAGGCTCTCCAATTATCTCTAAAGAGTTTCCACTAACATGAAGCATCTTATAAACCTACTGTAGAAGCTAGCAAAAACATTCCCTAGCTCTGCTTGTCAGCTACTAATACACTGGATCTTACTTGGTCCAGTTTAGATAAATTAACTGTCCTTTAGTAAAATGACACAGTTCCTTGATTTGTTGGATGATCCCAAAATAAAAGCACTCCAGTGCTAATTCTGCTGCAAGTCTGGCTAGTCTTTAGATCTTTGATTGTATCCTTCATCACAAACTCTTTCTGTCCCAAATCTAAAGTGTGCGGAGCTTAGTGCAAGTGCCTTGAAAATTCTTAGTTCTTGCTTCTTTATGTAGTCTGTGCTTTCACAGGAAATGATCTTAGCTCATGTAATTCACTGTTGCAATATTTACCACAAAACCCACTTTCTAAACTAAATATCTGCTCTCACATCTTTGTGTCGGCTTGTTTATCAATAGTTTATTCACATTTAGCATAATTATGAATGAATCGAGCTATATTTTCAGAGAGATGGATTTGTCTACATATATACATGTAGTTAAAAACATGCTGCAATGAAGGGGATGATAAATACCTGATAAGTAATGGCTAAGGGTGCATAGCAAGAGAGCGTGAGCAGAGAATATTGTGCAACCACTTTGCTGAGTCCTAGATCTGGTATCGACTGGTCCCAACTATGTTTTCAACAGCATTATCCAAAGAGTAAATTAATTTATTTTTAAGAAACCTTTTAGCGGCAGAAGTGAAAATACCTTGAAGAGATGCTGTAAATAGGCCTTTGTTGTATGTTGATGATTTAAAAATTCCAGTACAAGGAATAAACTAATATGTCACTGACAATTTAATAAAAACAGGGAGTTAGCAAAATCTTCTTGTTTCAGTGAAATAAAGAGAAGTGGCGGTTTAATATTTTAATGCCTGATAGCTTCTAATCCATAGCTGTCAGTGTTAATTTCACTGAATAAAAAAGTTTATGGTGCTGAAGGTTCACTAATCAAGATTCATAAAGGTAAAATTTCAGTTGTCATCCTCTTGTCTCTTTGGGAAGCCGCTGTTATTCAGGAAACAATTCCAGAATGGGAAAAAATACCAAGCATGAAATGGAAAAACTAGTGTGTAAAATACACCTTGCTTTCATCTCATGAAGCCTATAGAAGTAATACTGGATGAATAAAGAATCTGAATGTCATTCCTGATGTTTTTAATTACTTAAGCAAAATTATTTCATTGGTAGGAAAATTTCTGATTGAGGAACACCTTTTAGAGTTATCTTTTTCTCCCTGGGAGATAGTAATGAATTACGGGGTCTCCGAGACTGCTGTCTTCTACTCTGAAGCCTGCTGCACCCAATGGGATATTCACTTAATCTGTTCTAATATATTCTGTTACTGGTAGGTGTGAATTTTAATCATTTCTATAGTAAAATATGCAAGTTCATCAAATGCAGTGCTTTTTTGTTCTTTTAATAGGTTTGTATCAGATAGCACAGACAGATTGTTTTATACCAAAAGCAAAGATGACACATTATATTTGCTGCACTTTGTTTTATATATAACTTGAGTAATATAAAGAGCATATGCATGATGTAAAATGGTCAAACACTATGACAACAGGTCTAAGCTACCCAGCTAGATTCCAGATGATTTGCTAACAGTTTAAATTTTTTAATTCCCTAATACTTTTATTTATAATACGTTTATATAACGTATATATATTTATTATACGTTTATGCATCTGAAATAACGTAATAATAAAACATGCCTTTGTATAACATCGAAGTACTTTCCAAAGGGTTGCATTTTTTACTCACATGTGGACCTTAAAAACAAAAGTCCATTGGGTCTTTACTCACATGCAAATGTTGAATATCTTCTTTGATTAAACTGCAAAAGGGATTTACCAGAATTATGAAAAGGACTCTGAACTTGTGCTTTATAAATTCTAATATAAAATCTAGTATTTTAATAAGTTTTTTAAATTTACATTTTTAAGTATAGTGCATTGGGTGAGCTTTGAAGGTATACCCTCTCACTTTGACATTTACTTTCTGATCCAACAGTTCTCTACTCCTTTAATAGTCACACTTCAGAAGCTCTTTGTACTTTGATCTTTTAACTGTCACAGATTATTTTACCCTGTGCTATGCTAGCCACAAAGTGGAGGGGAAGGTGTGCAGGGCAGAGGTATGCAGAGGCTGGAGTATGTTCAGGTGGGGAAATGGCAATCTTTAGGGCAGCACAGTATTGTCTCCCCAACCCATGTCATGACCCACGATAGCAACAAGGTGCTCCTTCGCCAAGTCCTGGGTGAGTGAAGAACCCAGGTCTTCTGAGTCAGTCTGAGTTCTGTGGTTTCAGTGGCATTTTAACTTAAGTGAATGTAGTGAGAAGAATCAGTGGCAATATAACTAAAGAGAATAAAAATCGAAACCTTTCTAGAATAGCTCAAAATAGAACAAACTGGAAGAGAAGGTTTAGTTGCCTACTAATTTATATCAGAATTGTTCTAAGCCATTTTGGTATGTGAATGGCTTATGTTACTCTTTCCAAAACTCCATAGTGTTTTACATTAGTTAACACTTGGTTTTCCTTTCAGCCTTCCTTGTTCAATTGTCATGAGTAGATAAATACTGCTTTGTGCTTTGCAATTTTGCCATATCACAATTTAATCATTCAACATCAGCCAATTATAGAAACTTCAGGATTGTCCAGAATTAACTCTGCCAAACTCTGAATTGACCATTTGTATGTAATGTTTATTTTTACCTCAGTCAAAATTCTAATTCATCTCATTATTTTGCATCTTATTCTGTGAGAATGCAATTTTCTTAATACCAGCTTATTAGAGTTTTTGAAAGTTCTAATGTAGTACCATGTCGTTCTCCTTCATCCACTCCTTTGTTGATACAACTTAGCAAAATTAATAAGGGTGTAGTCTAAGTTCATTTCAGTTTTTAGTTATTGTGAAAACCTGTGTATTCTTGGGAGACTTGGGCACTTAATGAGTCCTTGAATCATTCTGCTTACTGTACTACAAGCATGATCCCTTCATAATGTTTTAATGGAACAGTGCTAAAGTGTGTACTTCTCTTTAAGCATGTGAAGAACTTACTGCATTTATTTGCATAAATATTTATAGGATCTGATCTCTGAAGATTTAAAAAGCATATTTTAGTTAAGCATTGTTTAATGGAATAAACAGTTTTTGCAAGAAAACCTCATTCCTATATGCAACAGTTCTTTGAAAAAGTTGCTAAGCAGTAAAGAAAAGCAACACAGCTGGATTTTAAAGGCGTTTATGGCACAATCACTTGACTGTGCTCTTAATGGTACGTTATAAATTTAGAGGGTCTTTTACATTTTTACAAATCTCTCAACTTCCCTTCAGGGTTCCAGGATGGAAATAATTGTGTTACAAATATCAACTGCTTAAAACTGAAATTAGATTTATACTTCCATAAAATTCAGGCCACTGCTTCTACATTAAGAAGTTTTATTTCTGTAATGACTTCTGTGTTTCTGTGTAGAGTGGTCAAAGATTTGAGAGACTGGATCTATGTATCTCTGTTTTCTAGGTAACATTTCTAAATGTTGTAATGAACAAACTCTTTTCCTACGCAGAATACTGAGCAGGAGTGAACTGTATCACTTGAAATCTCTAGTTTAATTTCCTTTATTTATAATGTAGACATCTGCCCATTAGGTAGCATTGTTAATAATGAAGATAATATTAGGTGCCTTAAATAAGGACAAAAAATATCGTTATCTATTTGCATATACTCATACAGAATTGTCAAATATAATTGGTCAAATCTGTACAGGATACAGAAACAGAAGAAATCCAGAGAATGACAAGGAAAATATCGTAATATTTTTAGAATATGGAAAGGCAATTGTACCGTGTCTTGTATTTTGCATCTTAGTTATCTTCCTGGCAATCGGAACGGAATTTGCAGCCATTTGCAACAGTGTTAGAAAAGCTTTGTTGAGCACAGTATTTGAATCATGAAGGACATACGGGAAATGTCTGGGGTTTGGGTTTTGGTTTTGTTTGGGGGTTTTTTTACCATTAGTTGTATCAGTGATATGTTCAGTAGATTTACATAAATGTTTATCTGTGTGTTTGCACTCAAGCTTTGGAATATTGCAACTCCTGGAAGATTTTCAAATCAAATGCTCTAGGTGCAGGTAACCACCTCTTTTTCCTTTCGATCATTCTGTGTTACTGTTAACAATTATCTTTTTGAAAGCTAAAATAATGGTAAAGGTAATGAAATCTCATCTTCAGGGCATATGTTAATACTTACAAATCTACTTCTCGTTTTGTCAGATTAATTAGTTAATATATGTACACCATTTAGAACATAAATAATTTTAAAGTTATGCCAAGAACTGCTACAGACTGATGATGTGTGGAACTCAAGAGTTAATTTCTTCTGTATACATTATACAAATTAAGAACAACATTAGGTTTTTTTAATCATCTGTATTTGTTACTGACAGATCATTTGTCCCAGAAGAGTAACATATGTTACATTTAGTATGTATAAAAACCAACTAGTCCTGGTTAGTTTGCTCATCATGGCACAACTTGGAGTACCAGCCTGGCTCCTTATGTGAACATAAGATCATAGCCTTCTCATGAACTCTAGGAAGCACCTTTAAATGCTTTATGTTCACACTTAATCTTCACACTAGAACCTTCAAATAGTTGTCTAGACCTAGGGCTCTGGCCCTTCACTGTTTTTTCTTGTAAGGGTGTGCTTATGTCCACGAAGATATCAAAAGTGGTTTAAGATGTATGCTGCAAAATTTCCAGAGCTTGGAAAGGAGTATTTGTATTAGGAAGATGAGAAGTGAAGCTGGAATGTATACATGAAGTAAAAGAGTGGGTGTTCATAGGCAAAGTTTTGAATAGTTAGGGTAGATTGGTGGTAGGAAGTCAAAATCAACCAGTTTTCTATCTATGCTCATTCAGTGGAAAAAGGTTATTCTCAATACACATAGTAAATAAAGACAGAACAAGAAAAAATGCATTGAAAACTTCTTCAGGGATAGTAACCTTTACTGAAATTAGAGGAAGGGTAGACTGTTTTAACTGATTGTTTTAGTTTTTCCTCCTCAGAAGGTGCACATAACAGCTCTGTAAATCAATCTGTGTGGATTTGCACTTGAAAAAAGACATTCATGTGAAATTTGCACTCCATATTATTTTTAATATCGTAAACAGTTCAGAACTAGATTTGTAATTATAAATTGGCATCAAGTTTAAGTATGTTGAAACAAGCATTTCTCTGTAAAGTTTATTTTCACTGAGGCTGAAATGGTTGATACTTGCATTGCGTGTTGCGCTTGTTTGTTTTATTATTTTTCCTGGAACTGTGTGTGCTGTCATTTGCAAACAAGGGAGATCAGTCTGTTATTTACTGAGGCTGAGTAAAAACACCGCGTATTATCCAGTTAGAAGACACAGTACACAGAGTAAGCAGATCAGGAAAATGAATTTCAATGCCAGCTTCATTAAGTTGATAATCATCTCAATATATTCCCTTACAGCTTCAACAATTAGTAGCCATAGTTTTCTTTTCGTGATTATCTTTAATCGATGGTACAAAAAAATCCCCAAGAAAAATTCCATGGTAATTGGAAGCTTCCAGAAAAATGTTCTCATGTGTGGAGCGTTGCAGCAGTAAGAGTCACGGGACCAAAATTTGCTTGTTAGTTCTGGATTCTGAACAGTGGAATTCATCACAGGTGATATAACAGCAGCTCAGCTCTGAGGAAACACACCTTAATTTCTGTCATAAACCATATGTTTCTTCAAAATATATTCTTGTTTCCAGATAGCTCAACAGTAGGACATGGCCACATGCAGAGAGTATCAATGACTTTGGTGGCCCAATTAGATTGGTGTCAGAGTTTAGTATTCTGTGACTGTGCTTGTCTCCCCTGGCAACACCATGAAGAATTGCTTCCGTTCTTGAAAAGCGGTTGGTGTGTTATTAACTTTGCTCACACACTAACTCCTATGCTGGGGTTTCATTTTTAGCTTCTGCCATTTTAGTCTAAGCTTCTGAAGGCACTTTTTCATGAAACTTCAGAATTTTCAACAATAGATTAAAAAAACCCAATAAATTTATTTACACAATGTGGGAATAAATAATGCCATAGCAAAATCACCATGGAAGAAATACCCCCTGTGAAGTCCCCCTGAAGTGGAAGACAGTGAGAAAAACCTGCAGCTGGCTCTCACCTGTACCGATCTCCTCCATGGCTCCTATACATGCATGTGGACACAGCCATTCCCTTGTCTTACTCAGCCTGTGGTCACGGGGCCGCCAGCAGCTCTGGCAGTTTTGTTGGTTGGCTCTACTGTAGACGACTGTAGTCTACCATTGACTGTAGACCACTTGTTCAAATAGTGTCCTCCACTCTAGGAAGAAACTTGTCCTGGGCTTAAGGAATTTAAAGAGATCAAACGGCCAGAAAAGTTAAAGGTTGGTTAAACATTGGAACAGGCTGCCCAGACAGGTGGTGGAGTCGTCATCCCTGGAGGCGTTCAAAAAAGGTGTAGACGTGGCACTCCAGGGCCTGGTTTAGGAGGCATGGTGGTGTTAGTTGACGGTTGGACTTGATGATCTTAGAGGTCTTTTCCAACCTTAATGATTCTATGATTCTATGATTCTATGAAGGGAACAGGCAGTGCCAACGTAGCAGTGCTATCATTCTAACCTGGATGTCAGTTATCATGATAAATTGATTTGATGTTACTTTAAATCTTTTTTTTTTTTCTTCTTTTTGTTCCTTTCAGGAACTGTATTCCATAGTGCTCATGAATCTTGGTTAGAGATCACTTGGTGTTCAGAGAAGCATTTCTGCCAGGGGTCTACCAATGTGAAATCTGGACTGCTTGGTACATCTTTCACAATTTTCATAGCCTGAGTACAGGCCAGTAATGTGATATGTATGTCCACACTCAGCATTTAAGGCAAGCAGCCTCTCACCACATAGGCCGTGGAAAGTTTTGAAGGAAGGTAATACTTCCCTGAGGATCAGCTCCCCTCCTCAAAAGCAGTCTGAATTTTGGCCTTGGATGCCTTTATCGTTTATGGAGAAAAGAGAAAATAAATGCTGAACATATTATTATGTGAGTAGACTGAACATTGAATATCTTTTGAAACTTCATGAAACAATACCCAAATCTGTGAAAAGGTCCTTTTTTTTCAAGAAGAATTTTGTTTTATAAAGTGTTTTCAAAAAATTATAGATGAAAATATTTTTGGCTAACATGTTTCAGTCTAACATATTTGCAGTTTTATTCTGAACACACACAATGATCTCTGATGTCATTGCTTAAGAAGAGAATACTGTGTCACCAGATCAGTGACAGTGGAGATGAGACAGGCTAATAAATATTCTTAGAAGCATTATTGGCTGCTATGGTGTCCAAAATATGGTGTGCTAAAGCCAGTTCTGTATCTCATGGGGAAGACTCCTGGCTTTGTAGTTGCAATGTTAAACATCTCTTGTTTTGAGAAATCCAGATATTTAGAATGATAACTTATAAGGACATTTGTTTCAGAAGAAAAATTCAACAATCCAAAACTTCCTATTCACTTTGTTCCTGTCTAGAGATGAGGAAGAACCTCCTATTTCCTTTTATTTATCATAGAGGGTCAAAGATTTATCATAATTGAAGACAAAAAAATTGTCAAAGGTGTCTACAGTTGTACATACATATTAGACTGATTTGAATAGAGTAGATGAATTTTTGATACTACAGTCTTCAATGTGGATTGAAGCTACAGGAACATCTTTCATTCAACACAGCTATTCAAGGTATATTATTATTTTTAGCTGACTTATCAATTTTAAATAAATTTTTATGTGAGATAAAGTGTTACAGTATGTTTTGTAACGTGTCATAAAATTTG
>WAAD01022156.1:43663-66561 GCA_013389945.1 Fregata magnificens | reverse complement strand
AAACTTGTTATATAATCTAGAGAATCAGAGAGAACTATGTTTAGATGCTCTTATAAGAATTATCCGTTCTGCATGCACCTGCATTTTTTCATCCTGGTGGAAGCATGTATTTACAAATATTTAAATGACCAAAAGGGGTCTGATTTTCTCCTGAGATCTGGAAAAAGCATTTGCCAGTTCTTACCACATCAAGTGTAGCTTTTAGGACCAAATATTAAGAAAGGAGACACTGGGATAAAACATTTCCTTTTGTAGATATATATTATTGACATGAGATTCAAAGTAATAAACAGATTGCAAACAAATGTAGTCCAAAGCCATCACAGAAAATGCAGTGTTTTCTAACATGTTGGGGTTTTTTCTCCTGTAAATAATTAACTGGACAGTGACCTACCAGAGCATCTAAACATAGTTCTCTCTGATTCTCTAGATTATATAACAAGTTTTACTGTCTTCAGTAGAAACCTTGCAAAAGAAACAGTATGCTCCTTCCAAAGCATTTTTAAATATTGAATTAACCTCCTCCAAGCTGTTCAGCCCTGCTACAATACTCAGCTAGGCAGCCATAGTAACACCTTTTTGGTACCTGAAGGATAAGCATCCCTTCCTCCTAGGCAATTCCCTACCAACTCATTGCGATCCCCCCAGTATCTTTCTACCTTGCAGAGTCTTCTTGTCCTCGTATCTCCTTTGCACATGGCACATGGCCTGGAGACGGCCCCCTGAGAAGTCATGAGGTACTTATAGTCTCAATAGCCCAGGACTTGACCTCTCAAGAATGCTCCTGCTTTCAAATCTTCTGCAAGATGAGTGCAAAGAGGTACACACTAGCTCAGGGAAAGTCTGGGGATAGCACCTTTTCCTGTTTTTCTTAAGCCTCCACTTGACAATAGATAGTATCAAATAAAGTATTGTTTTCTGTTATTGTGCTGGAGTCCTGTTTCACTGGCTTTTTGTTGGAGGGGATGATCAAGTTCCCTGATTTTAATGGCAGTTAAAGAAGCCCTGAATCCTAAAGAGGAGGCCCAAAACACGTTGATGAGGTTCTCTTGAAAAGCTTTGGGTTTTGGTTTTTCTTTTTTTCTTCTTCTTCTTTTTGTAATTTAAACAACAAAGGCAGAGGCTGAGATGCTGGATTCTGAGATGCCCTCAAATACTATCTTTTTATTAAAATGAGATAAAAAGCAAAATGTTGTCAGGGAAAGACATAAGGAAAAGAGTAGCTCTTAGAGAAAAAAATGTTTTAAAAGCACAGCTCATGGAACTCTGAAAGCTTCTGTCTATTACCTTTTTTTTTTTTCCCCTGTTTTACAGTTTATACATTCTTTATTTTAATTTTATTCATCTTTGCTTTACCAGGACATTCAGTAAACTAGCTATGCTCAAAACCTCATCACATCAATAGGAAGTCTGTACATGAAATAATAATACTTTATTTTTCCATATTGTAGTAACAAGTTAATGTACTGTAGTACATACTGACTTGTGTTTTTTACATCAACATTATCCACACTTTACTTGGGGTCTTGGTCCTTCTTTCGCTGAGATTAATTCACCAACATTACTTTTCGTGATACCAAGATACTACAATGTACAGCTTGCTTGCCTAGGGGAGAGATGAGCATGGCTTGCCTTTGTATTACATGTCTGCTCCAGTTTCCACTGGCTGTACTGAAGGGCTGGACAAAAGTGCTGCATGGCACCACCAGCCATTCTGATCACTGCCCAGGACAGGAAAAACATCATGCCTCTTTTTCACTCTGCATGCTTGTGGGATTTTTTTTCCCTATTAAAACAAAACAAAAAACAAACCAGCAAACAAAAAACCCACGAAGGTTCAGGAGAGGATCATGTGCAGCTGGGTGTTATTCTAACCTGAAATTGTGGATGGGTCAGAGTATGTTTCANCAGGTATAAACTCTGAGACTTCTGACTTCTTATTATACTGAACGCAGCGGTGTACACTCAGGCAAACTGACACTATAAGGTGCTAATAGTGTAACCATATGCTGCCACACTGTGCTATTCTAGATAAATATTCCCCCAGCTATTCAAGTATGACAGTATCCAATTTTGGCTCACAACTAAAGGAGAAATATCTTTAAATCCACTTTCACTTTGCAATGAATAATGTGATCTAGAGTCAAGCTTGGTCCTGCTATATCTGGCAAAATGAAAACATTAGAAAGCAAACTAAGTAGGAACTACCAGGAAAGGAAGTCAGAGAGCTACTTGTAGTCCAAAGCAGAAGTCTGCTGATCATCTTGGGCTGGGTAGGTCCTCCAATTGCATTCTGTGGCTGTTGTTTGGGAGTTGCTCAGGGAACGTTCTTTAGTACAAGGCAAACCACGCCAACAGCTTGACGGTGTGCAAGACTGTGTTTTGGTGCTATGAAATGTTACAGGTACCATTTAATTTATCAGAACATGTGCACCCTGCTTTCCTCCTTGCTTTTCCAACAGCAATAGTCTTCCTCCCAGTGCCAGGACTGTTGAGCTGTTTTTTCCTGAAGCCCTAGCTTTTCTAATCGGGAAAAATGCAAAATACCAGCCAGCAAAACTGATCTTAGTATGGTAGAATGAGCATTTGTTGTATTATCTACCACAGGGATAGTCAAGTATATTGGATCTGGCTGAGTTGGAGTTANAAGCTAAGAGAAAAGGCAGGGGCAGGGCATTGGTTATTATGATGTTTGTCTTCTGGAGCAACTGCTACATGTACTGAAGCCCTGCTTCCTGTGGCTGGACTGCTGATGGGAAGTAGAGAATAAATCTTTTGTTTTCCTTTGCTTTCACGTGTGGCCTTTGGTTTTGCTTTATTAAACTGCCTTTATCTTGACACACGAGTTTTTTTCCATCTTATTGTCTCCCTGCCCTGTCCTGCTGAGGAGGGGAGGGATAGAGTGGCTTGGTGGGCACCTGGCATCCAGCCAAGGTCAACCTAAGACATAAAGCTGTGATCTTGCATCACATGCAGCTCTTGGGAAGTTATAGGATGACCCACCTAAAGAGTTACACCATATGACGGGTATCAGGGCATTCTAGTCTCAGATGAATACCTAAAATAAGGGCATATATATATATATATATATATGGGCTCCAAAGTCCAGTCAAATTTCACTATTAGATATCTTTTCTTCACTATTCCTTATAAATTCTTACACTGAGGATCCACAAAGAAGAGAAATAAGCATTGACTTGCCAAAACCATTACGACTTTCTAATTTCATGTCTTTCATCCAGACCTTTGATGGGCTTTCCCTGCCTGAATCAGATCAGCAAGACGAAGCACCGTGTATTATAATTATAATACAATTTTGTTAGTTATGAGTTCACTTTACTACCACATTTATTTCTATTGCAGCACTGGCAAGAGGTTCCAGTCAGGTGTAAGGTCCCAATGTGCTAAAGCTACATAAACACATAGGAAGAGACAGCTACCACCTGAAGAACGAACAGTCTAGGGCAAAACTGATCATGGATAGGAAAAATAGACCTAGCAAGTTATCTAAGGATAAGTAAAAAGGTCAAAATCAGAACCAGTCTGCAAGTTGCCACCAGCTGATGGTACCTCTCAGAAAGAAACTATGGCTGTCAATTCAGACATCCTAGTTATGGCTGTGCAACCTGCAGACTGCTGCCTCATAGAAGTTTTGGCAAAAAATTGCCCCCAGACACTGCACGAAGTGCTCTGAATAGATCTGATGCTTATTGGAGAGAGTGCACCTTCTACTTCATTTACCTCTGCACCAAGAAAGAAGAATATAATTGAACATGCTTCCCTTTTTAGTGCAATTTGTTCATGAACTTTGTTGCGCTGAGAGCAAGCCGGCATGAAAAGCACTCCTTCCTTGACCAGGGAAAGAATGTGTGCGCATTCTTACACAGCCTGTGTACAGGAAATCATTCACAAACCTTCAAAGGCATTGATGGGGGAAGGGAGGAGGCTGGAATGGCATTCCTTGGGTAAGAGCACATGAAAGTCTGGTCAGATTAGTGTAATATATTACACAAATGTGACACAAAAATGTTCATGGATTACACTTCCTTCACTGCATCATATTAGCACCTCATCATCCCAGCCTACCACAAACAGATGCTAACAAGATATGAGAAGAGAGCTAGAATATACTGAGGTTTCTGTCTCACATTAGTAGTGTGCGCAATATACTGTGATTCCGCTTGCCAGCATGTGATGCACAAATTACTAATGCATAATCTATGAAAAAAACCAAAACAAAATGAGACATTACCATGAAAATTGTGTTTACACTGTGCTGCAAAATGAAGACGTGTGCTCCATGTGGGGAAAATCTATCCCACCTCCTGCAAGGTCACCAAGATACAGAGGAGCATGTTAAAGTCCCTAACTGGTACTCACTGGAAATGCACTGTTCCCTTTCAGTGAGCTTCTTAAGGTACTTTTGAGAAAGTCTTAAGGCATTGATTTACTCAGATTGTATTATTTTAGCAGGCTTCATATGGATTTTATTTAACCGGATCTTTTCTTTGCAAGTCAGGTTGGCCTTGGTGTTGAATCTGAGGATATAGAAAAGCACGTCATGTGCCAGTCCAAGCTCCAGCAAAGTCTCTGTGAGATCTCGACTCTAGAGTTTCTTCCTCACATTCAGTCCTACGATTCATTAAATATGATGATATTACACATTACAAATTACAGCAGCCTTATTATACTGGCTAATTACCTTTTAAAAGGCCAGAAGACTATGTAGATACACATGCTTACATTTGCAGAGTAAAACCTGCTTTTGTCCCATACAGCCTCACTTGCCACGCAGAGACAAAATCAGGGAAAAACGCATGTGCATATTTGAAGATGCCTTTATTTTTTGTGAGCAACAGATGAAATTTACAGCTGCTGAAAAAACGGCCTTCCAGATTGCCATCTCAAGTGCTTTGCTGCACATGAATATGTGGGAATTTATTAATAATAATAATAATAAAGAATGAAATGCATACTATGTAAACTGGGTTAAGCTCTGTGCATCAAAAGTTTATTTTTGTGTTTTTTTAATATATTTACACGGGGGAAATAAATATGACAGATAAAATCTCTTTGGCTTTCTCTCTCGCAATGGTAGTTATGCCAGGCCTTCAGTGCAGTAAGGTTACAATTATACAACCCTGTTTCTGGTTTCCTCTAGACATATGTGCAATATATACATTGCACATAAATTGGCTCAAGCTAATTATTTTTAAATAGCATGTATGCTTTTAAAAATAGCAAGCAAAAATGGAACTGCCTAAATCTATTGTGGGTCATGTTTTGTTTTTCCCCAGGCATTAAAAACCTGTGTCTGATCTTTTCTTGAAAACATTTTTGAGGGGGACAGGGTAGGGGGAAGATTTCCTCCCAGGTTGAAAACCAGATATACTTTGCCCTGTTCTGTGTCCATCACAGCCACAGCGCTCCAGTTTGAACAGAACCTTGTCTGTTAGAACTCAAATATGAAGTTGTAACCCGAAAGGATTTTTTTTTCCCACTTGATTATAAATAGGGGGTTATAAGGGACATTTGGACACAAACCTGTTTTTATTACTGTGGAAAAACTTGCTTGTCAAACAGCTGAAATATACATTTTCAAAAATTGGTTACTTATAAGGTAAACCATAACACATTATTTCATAATGTTTTACAAGGATGTTGTGAGAGGAAACCTGTAGCTGTTGGTGGTATCACAGTGAATGAGCATGATGACGGCATTTCAAGTCCCGATAGGTACTGTCTTCAGGGACCTCAAAGACGCTGGCAACAGCAAAGTCACTACAATCATGTGGAAGTGCTGGGAAAGGTGTAAAGCACTGATGTCTCAGCACTGCTGTCACCTATCCACAGGAGTCTGATGCTCCCTGGTGCTTCAGGGGGAGGCTAGGCTCCTTCCATTACTTCTGTAATGCCATTACTGAGGTGCATCTGCTTTTTCCTCAGGTAATTTCACTGTTTATAGCATCCTGTAGCAATGAGAGAAGCTCAAAGAGCACACATTGGCAAAAGAGCAATACACTGAATTACTAGGAACTGACAAGTCCCGTGTGATGAGGTTCACACATCTAACACTTGGGCTGAGTAGCTTCCCCATGATCAGAGAGCAGGAGAGTGGTGAGTGGTGGCGGTGGAGAAGAAGAAGCCAGAAATCCTGATTTCCAGTTCTCTGTCCAAACCCAGATGTCCAAATGCTTTACACACTCCTTTTTGTAACTGGTTCCTATTTCACAGTTAACATGTTTAAAAAAATAGAGAGAGGAAAAAATGGGTACATTTATGGTATTTAATTGAATGACATAAACATTAAATAAAAATGAGAGGGTTCATCACCATGATTCAGACTCCATTCTCTCTGTCACCCGAAAAAGGCAGAGAGCAAGGAGCCCAAGGCACGCTGCCAAGTGTGTTCGCTCTCGAAGGCTTTTTCCTACAGGGAGTTGGATGGGAGGAGTCTGAGTTTTCCTCACATGTTATTTGTTTATTTGACTATCCTTGGTTGACATTGTGTCGGCTGGTTAATGAATGAATCTGGTTTTATGGCTTTTGCACATGTGCCTAGAGGTCACTTTAGGCATATTTTCACAAATTAGAAAAATAAATTAATTAATTAAACTTATTTTCTACTGGGAACCTGCGCACCTGAAATAACAACTATTTTCTCCAATGTATTTAATTGTGCTCTGCCAGGAGGCATTTCTTCCCCCCTTCTTGGCTGAAAAACTGTACTAGCCAGTAGGTTGCAATCAGGCGCTGTTGAGTAATAAGGACTTTATAAGCTCTCATATACGCACATAGCCACAAGTTACCAGCTACTTCCAAGCAAGACATTGTAATTATCTTTTAACTAAATTAGGCCTTTTTCTCTTTGCATTATGTATGGATTTTGCAGGTAACATTTATCTGCCTGAATTCAGGCCACCTGTGCAGGTGCAGAAGGAAAGACGCTTACCTCCCACACAGAGTTTTTCCTGCCTTGCTCCCTCCACACTTGAGGCCCATCGATGGGTCCAGGCAGCTGGGTAATAGTGGCCATCAGTGAAAGGTTTAGAGATTTCATTTACTTGGAGAAAGGGAGACAGATTAAAGCCCTATCTCCCAGGTTTATTTTTATTTAGAAAAAATCCCCACTCCTGGTCGACCTGTTTATGGAGATAAATGTGAAAAAAAAAACCCCCTAATGAACATGTATTTACTACAAATCAGAAACCATTTTCATCTTTTTCCTTTGCTCAAATTTTCTAAGACTCTCCTCTTGGGCTTTCCGCTGTTTGGCTACATCATTCTCAAAGAATCCTGTCCAAGATGATAATGCAGCAAAAACCTTTCCCATGAAGTAAGATAACACCTCCTTTGACTTACATATGATATTCATGTCAGAATTAAATTCAACTTTTTTTTTTCCCCAGCACAGCCTCATATTGATTTTGTATAGCTCTCTGGTCACTTTTTAAAGAAAACTGTGTATGAAATCTGCATACTGTATAATAAAGCCAATTTTATATCTTGTTTTCTACATCATTTCCAAAGGAACCCAGTTATTTTTAAAACGGAGACTTTTGTATATATTTTGTGTACACTCAGCTGCATCCTGGGTGAAAGAATGCAGTGAGAAACTTCCTCCTTGCTCCCTCACTTTTTTTTTCTTTACAATCCTAATTTGCCTTTTGTGTTCTTCCTGAGAGATCTAAAATCACAATGCTTACTCCAAACATGTAGGTCAGTCTGGGTGGGAAGAGGATCCATAGCACCTTCCTGAGGTGAACAATCATCCAGGATAAAACAGGAATCCCAGTACTGACAATTAAATCAAGGAAGCATGAGTCAGGAAAATGCATTGTCCTAAACATCAAGTCTGCTCATTAAAAAAATTCAAAATATATCTTTGAAACATTTCAGCCGTTCTGTACCCTTGTATAACCTAATATTGCTGTATAAAGCAATTTATGAAAAAGAAAAGTTGCATACAAACACAAGCTAAAATAGTAATCTTTCTTATAGATGGAGAGAAGGTAACTAAGTGGTTTTTTTGCCCACTTTTCAAATTTTCTGGAAACATTTATTATGATTTTTAGCACTATATTTATTTAATCTCTCTCTGAATAATTGTTCAACAAGGAGATTTTATGAAGCTATAGATTAGATCCAGATGAAAAATTGCATTTCCTTGATGTTCATGGTCGTTTTGCAAAATTCTCTTAAAAGTGTACTCCTGTGTGATTTTTCTTGCTTCGTTCCTTCTTTTCAAAATACTTTAAAAAATCTGTAAGTATATTTGTTACTACCAAGGGACTTTTATGATTAATACACATTATTCATATTCCCTAAACACAGATTTGACTAATATGCTCTATACCCGCTGCCATCACACTTATAAATGTACATTAAATGAATGCAATTTAAAAGAAAAATATTCCTAATCTTTTCAATAAAAGAATGAATAACTGGCAATAACTGGAGTATTTGGTACATTTCACCTCTTTTTCTAAATGCAGAGTTTCTGTAGTTTATGATTTTGGTAGTTCTGTTAAGTAATCTTCATAAATTTTGTTCGATCTATGACATAGTATTATTCATTTGCACTGTGGCATATCTGAACAATGTCATTAGTGATTATTGGTCTGTTACATGACGCTACTTATGTCCTGTCACTACATAACTCTTGAGCTCACGGAAAAGAAATTCATTTTCCATTGTATTGAAACATGCTAACTTTTTTTTTTTTTTCCTTTTCATGAGCAAACTGGACTGTACAAATGTTCACATAAAGCCAAGGGAATAGGGGGATAAAAGCAGATGAAGACAATTCATTTGAAAATCAAAGCAATACTCACAGAAATATGTTGGCAGGATTCACCCAGCTCTATTTTAGAGTTGTTTAAATACCGTATAGAGCAGAAGAGGAACGGGAGTAACGGTTTCTCCTGGAATCAGTTCAATCAATTAATCTGTCTCTTTTTTTCCCTCGCTCATTTAATTACCACTGCGAAAAAGCAGGGCGAATTAAGTCACAAAATAACCATTCAGATAACATGATGGATCTAATTGAAGCCTTTGTAAGTGATCGGATCCTGGGGTAAGGCTGAAACAGCCTCATCCCACCCAGTTGTGCGCTGGCAGGGTGCACTGTACTGGCTGCTGACTTTGGATGAGAGTTTCTGCACAAAGACCAAATTTTCTTGCCTACGTGGCTAAAACCAGACCTCTCATGCAGCCGGTGAAACTTGACAGTGGTGGCGGTGGCTGGGTCTCCTGCGAAGGAAGGGGCACCAGCATCTGGGGAGGGCAGCCACAGCCAAGGAGGCCTCTCCGGCACCGCTGCGCTCTGGGTTGCCCCTCTTGGGGCCAGAGGAGAAACCGTGGGCCCACCCACACCCAGAGGGTGCTTCCCTGCTGAAAACACACACTTTGCCCCCATTTTTCACTCCCTTTTTTTCACCGCTGAGCGTTCCTGGTCCCGCTTGGCAGCAGGCCTCAGGTCCCCGCTCCCGCAGGAGGTGGGAGGCGCTCTCCTCTCCACAGACACCCCGATGCTGGCCCCCCCTGGGCTGGGCTCGGCTCGTTTTCAGACAGGAACCGTTGCCCTCTGAGGATCCTTCGGCACTGCCCTCCCAACCGCCCTTGCCGGGCCAGGGCCAAGGGAAAGAGAAGTGCCATGTGCGGACACGGGCCCACCCTGAGCGGCAGGGCAGGGCGGGCCGCACCGACCCACGTGTGGCCCTCCCGACGCCATCTTTCTCACCTTTCACTGCGTGCAGCAACCTGCCCTGCCTTTGATTTTGGTTCCCCCCCCCACCCCCAAGGGTCAGACTTAAGGGTGTTGTTAATCTCGTGACTCGCAACACAGCGCAGGNGGGGGGGGGGGGGGGGCGAAACTCCTGCAGGCCATCAGCAGGGCTGGACCGGGGCAGCCGTCTGCCAGGGGCAATACCGGGGCAATGCCAAGGCAATACCGGGAGCAACACGGGGGGAAGAGGAGCCTGACGTGCTTTCCCCCGCCTCCCTCACTGAAGCAGCGCAGCTGCAAGCCGCACCATTGATTTCCTTCTGGGCTGCTGCCCCGTGAAAGAATTTCGGCATTAATGAGAGTCTTGTCCTCTCTCCTCCACCATTATGTTTTGGTGCGAAGAAGATGTAGGTGAAGCGGGTAAAGCCTTTCGTGCTCTCCAGCCGGGGCGGAGGCGGGAGCGGAGGCAAGGCGGTTAACCGGTGGATCCCCCGGTAGAGGGCATCCAGCCCACGCCGATCCAGCCCGGGCCAGGGCAGGGCGCGCTCCTCCTCTGCCGCCTTACCGCCGGTACCGGAACGCTTATATCGCTGCCTGATCCCAGATCTGCGACGATGGACGAGGGTATATATTTTGTATTAATATCAGAAGACTTTTAGTCAGAGGTTCTTTGTTGTTCTTGGCGGGTTTTTTTCAACCATAGGTACCAACCACCCACCCCTGGGTAATCAATTTCCTGAAATTCTTCAAGACTTCATAAGCCGTAACAATGAAAATCATAACCAGCAAGACTTTTAATTTCCTTATTGTGTTATTTAAGCAATAAGACGTGACAAGGTTCGTGTTATGCTGGGATAACGTCGTGCCTCGGGTGAGTCGTGTTAGGCAGGAGGCCGAAAATGGAGAGCCAAAGCCACCTGAAAAGAGGGGCTGTCCTGGGACGCCGTGCGGTTTTCAGCATTAGTCTGTGGACCTGTCTGAATAGGCTCGGGACAAAACGAAAGAATTAAGGAAGAAACGCAAAAATCTAAATATTCCCTCTCTTTTCATTACACCATAAGCCATAAAAGCACATGTCTTATTTAACCTTAATTTAATTTTTCCCCCTACTGGCTTCAAAGTGAAAAATAAGCATTATAAATTAATTGAAATTAATTAATTCCCTAGCATCCTAATTTCACTATTTTTTTAATATCCTACAGTTTCATAAAACCTCCCCAGATTTCTATATTAAACATATGTAAAACAGAATTAAAATTGTTTAAATCCTAGGTTTCAGCTTCATCTAATTAAAATTTTGGGGGTTTTTCTGTTTTTCACTGAAAAAAAAGTGGTTTTCAAAAATAAAACTTTCCTCTTGTCCTTGCTACAGAATATTTTACTTAGAAAAAGGATGTTATTTCATGTTTCTGCTATCAGCTATTTTATTTTATTTCTTATTGTCTGCTTTCTAGCCTTTGTCACCTGATGTTTGGCAATGTGTATCCCATATTTGTCTCTGAAACATTTCTCATGGTTAAATTGCTACAGTAACAGTAAAATCAGTTAAATGTCCTGGAAGAGAAACCAAAGGAGTTGTTCCTGTTTGCATCAGCAGAGGTGTGGGGACTTTCCCTGCCCTGCAAGCACATTCTAGGGGAGGGTTCCTCTTCTTAGACAGAGTTCACTTTTAAAACCCACCTTTGAAGATGGCAGCACATCACACAAGTCACACAAGGTACTGTTACACCAGCACAAGAGAATCTTTGACTCTGTCTGCAAAAAAACCGCAGTCGAAACATAAGTATTTTGCAAAGTTGTGCCTCAATCCCAGTCTTTGGGACTCAAGCTGTAACAGACGCAACTCACACAAAGTTACACATGTGTGGAAGTGTTTGCAAAATAGGGTGCTTGACTTTTGCAAATTTTTTTCAACTATTAGCTTTAAACTCAAGTGCTTTAGGAAAAGGGAGACAGAAGTTAGGAGTATGGCACTTAATACCCAAAATACTCACTGATTTCAGAGAGCTGGATGTGCAAAAACTTCAGAATGAAGCCCCGCTAGAAAAAGCCAGACACAGATGCAAAGAATGCAGGGAGAGAGATGGATGGGAAAAGGAATCCTATAGAGAGAAAAGAGGGCAAAGGGAGGCAAAGGAAGAGAAACATACACAGGGAGAAGAGAGAAACAGGAAAATGAGGTGGGAGACAAAACCAATGTAACAAGGTGATTTACCAGACAAAAGCTAAGAGTGTCATTAAATATGTGAATATGGCTGGGGTTTTTTTCCTAGAAATGTAGGATAAGAGTTGGAAAAAGTCAGAAAGAAGAAGCCTCGTCCAAAAAGTTTAATTACATATCACCTATTCAATGAAGTATCATTAAAAACAAGAGTCACCACAAAAACAACAAGCCATAGCAATATCTAGCAATTTAAAGGCACCCAAAGCCAAAGGCTTGGTCTAGTTGATGGGCATTACCTTGATGTTTCGGTGAAAACCCACTGATCATCCGTGTGATGAAGTGGATCAGAAAAAGAAGTGTTTCAGTCTAACAGGGCAGCATCAGGATAAGGTCCCTCTCCCTTACAACAGCTGGAACTCTTAGTGCCGCTCGACATCAACCTGTGAGGGTGTTTGGGTGCTATTTGTAGAGAAATCTAAGGACCCTATAATTTTAAATAATTTGTCTCAGCATGCAGGAATAAGGAATTCCTTCCGCTGTGTTGGAGTCAAAATAACATGGAGAACTGTATTGGAGGCCATTTATGTTAGTCAAAGACAAAGTACACTATGTACTTTTAATTAGAGATGTGCCATTCTTACTGTTATAGAGAAAGTTGTGTCAGCACTTCCGTTACAAAACCCTATTTTTAGGGTTTTATAACTCAGCTGTTAAATTTCGCTTTAGGCTGAAACTTGGCATGTAAAGACTCAGCCTGCGAGCATTTTTTTTTTCCATAGATATGAAAAAAATACTTTTGGTCACTTTTTATTTTATAGGAAAGCAGATTTTAACACTCAGTCATTTCTAACTCTGAAAAAGTTTCATTATTTGAATTTTACAGGCTTGTCCATTATATGTCATACTGCATTTTTAAAAATAACGTTGCTTTTATTCATGTTGGCAAATTGGCTACTGTCCATGAGCAGTAACTATTTTTAATCATGTTTTTAAGCATATATCCATATTTATATTGTTATGATCCATGCTCCGGACTCTGTAAGGAATAGCAAATGACAGGCCATGCAGGCTTGAGCACAGAGGAAGAACTGCAACAGCTGTTAGTTTGCAACAACCACACAACTTGGAGTGTAGTCTTCAACTCATTAGCATAATTAATTTTTAATAACGACAGCATTCATTTGTTGCCTGAAAAGTAGAGTGTAGGGCCTTCTCCCAGCAGTCCTTACTTAGACAGATCTCGCTTTGTCTAAGTCGATTTTATCCTATCAGTGGAAAAGGGCTCACGTCCTTCACTAGTGACTTGTGAACAAATCTGTGCTCTCTCACTGTGTGCGTGGTTATGCCCTGGCACCTACACAACTGACCCATAGGGAACAGAGGTTCTGGCGGATCTGAGATCCCTCTCCGAGTCCTGCTTGTTTTACAAGATACATGAACAGGGAGATGCAATGTTATCTCAAAATGGCCTATAGAGGGAGATTCTACGATTCTATGTTTCTGTGACTCTTCCAGCCTCAACCCACTAAGTGAATTATAAGTCATAGCCTTTGACAACATTATTCTGCTTCAAAAACACCATACATGACCAAGGAAGTAAGAATTTTAAATAGATTATATGGCTTACCTTTGGTAGTGTCTCTATGTACTTTTGAAACAATTAGCTAAAATATTTCTGATCTGTCATAAAAACTGAAGGATGTATTCTAACATGTAAACGACAGATTATTTGCTAGCAGATTTATACTGCTTTCACTCAAGTCCATTGATCAAATTAAGCTCTGGATGACATTCTAGGCTACAATCATGATGTGTCTTTAGAAAGCGGCATATGTGAGTGCAGAATTTGGCCTGCTCTGCTAAGTAAAATTGAATAAACTTTTGAAAACCACCTGATCTAAGTTCATGTCTGGTCAACAGCACTGATTCCATTCATGTCCTGCCCTTGCCTCTCTTATTTTAATTTGGCTGAATGGCTACTGCCTCTCTCTCAAGAGATGCAGTGAAAAAAAAAAAAAACCAAAGACACAACAAATAGCAATATGTGTACGGACTTGTAAACATGATCAGCTTGATCTTTGAGTGTCTATCAAGTCAGAGCTCACACAGACTTCAGAGGGGTTCTAGCTTTGTGGCTGCCTGACAATCCGGTCCTTTGATTGAGCACCAAACCGCAGCAATCCATTCCCACTGAAAGACAATACATCTCCATTCTGACTGACCACTTTTGCTTTTACTCATCACAGCAGTAGGACTTAACCTGGGCAATTTGTGGCTTGCAGTTTCGACATTGCTTTAAAAAGTATTTCAAACTGATCCTTTTACATTCCAGCAAAGCAAGTACGGCCTGCGCCCGATATCATTCAAAGAGGACGACATAACCCTCTTGACAAAGGGCATCCCCGTTTCCCCATTTTTTCACGAGCTGGCAAATATGGATCTGCAGGGATCCAGGGGAGCACAAACATTTCCTCTCTTTAACCTGACTGTAATCCATACTAGAGAGGGAAACATCTGTAAACTCACAAGAGCCCCTAGTACTGACAGCCTAAACTAGAACCTCACTGGATGCTGCATTAGGCAGGCAAGAACAGGTGACCAGGCAATTAGTCCTGGCACCTACAGGCAGCACACCGGCTCAGAACATTACACCCCTCTTCTAAATAACATTACCACCACCACCAAAAGGAAAAGCAAAATGGAGCCAGGTTTTATCACTGAGAAGGCGCTCTCCCTCTCCGCTGCAGACAGGAAGGGGTGGGGTCTGGTTATTGTTGCAGATTTTTCCCCCCTCTTTCTCCGGGTCTTTAATCCCAGACTTGGCTTGTTGCGCTTCAAATTGAAATATCCTGAACAGATGTAAAAACACATGTGAGCCACTGCTCACAAGCTGTGCAAAGCTTTGTTTCATCTGCTGATGATGTGAGCCTAAAGGAGATCTTTTTAAAATTTCATCACTATTCAAAAGGATAATTAATACGTACCCCCAGGCTTTGATTATGCTATACCCAGTGTGTACTGCTGGTACAAAAATAATGAGGCTCTCATCAGGCCGAATGAATACTTGCAGCAAACATTCAGTTTCCATAAGAAATTTAAGATTCAGCGGCGGTACCATGTAGGTGGCTTAATCTAATTTTAATTTGTAACACAATACAATAGATAAGATCATTTGTTTGTAACCAGCACAGGCATTTTGTTTACATGAAACCCCAGTCAGCATTCAGCAGATGGTCTTTTTAAAGGCTTAATTGAAGTTTTCTAATCTAACCTTTTTTCCCTCCATTACGAAGGGGAAAATAAGACACACACACACCAAAAAAAAAAAAAAAAAAAGAAAAAAAAGGAAAAAGAAAAGAAGGGAACTACAAGGAAGCAGAAAAATAGCTCTAAACCCCTTTTGCAGGGAAAGCACGGAAGAGCATTTCTGCCTGCTGTCAGATGCAGGTTCAGTCAGAGCTGGGAAGATGCTGAGGTCGGAGTTTTTAAGCGGCTCCGGAGGTGTAAGGATAGGGCCCTTTGCCCCCACCTTTGTTGCTAGTGCGAAGGTCAGCAACAAATCACTGCCCCTGCCACAGCGGCCATTCTGCCTCCGCCGGGCTCCTGAAATTAGCTACCTGAGCCTTTCCACAGATCAGGCATCTCCTTCTCACGCCTGCCTTCTCAGAGGCTCATTATTAGATTATAGTTTCTGTGTACTTTCCGCATTCAGCTGTTCTGTTTTCAGTCTCCTTCTGGTCTGTCCCTGCTGCCCTCGTTACTACCATGCTGACCACAATAAACACTTTTCTCCTCGCTGGCTCCAGGCTGCCTCTGGCATCCTTCCAGTGATGTGCACTGGAATACAACCTTTCCCAAACATTTAAATCCTCCTCACATAGTGTGTATTCGAAGAGTTTGGCTCCTTGGGGTTTCTAACAAAAAAATCAAGCGAGGCATTTATTTTTCCTTTTCACAGGCCGTAGGGAGCACACAGAGGGCAGAAGCCCAGCTTTGGGTCCTTTGGGAGCGATGTGCTACCAGAGTGCTGGCGCAGAGGAGCCCCTGTGCTCCCTTGGCGTTGCTGGTGCCGTGGCCTTGCTGGCATGGCAGTGAGCTCAGCAGGGCAGGCACCACAAGCAGGGTAACTCCCTGACTACCTGTGTTGATCTGGTCTCACTACCACCACCTCTGCAATAGGGATGCTGTTAATGCCCCCGTGGCCCAGTTCTAGCACTTTACTAGCTGAGTTATAGAAGAGGTAAGAAACTGTATCACATAATAAAGAGAAACGAGTTTTACTCATAGTAAATGACTTGAGAACAGGGGCTTTGGGCTTTTTTTTAAACAGAACTAGTCACCATTGAGAAATAAACAGGCACTGCATGCTTGCAACATCATCATAAAAAATGGTGTGGGTTGGATTGCTACTGGTGATTCACAACCATAGGGGCAGAAATCAAAGAAGAGGGCAATCAAAATAGAAATTAACTAAAATTGGTGATTCCACTGGCCTAGTTTTCCTTAGGTACGACCCATGCCTACACAGCTGTCCATGGAGAGGGAGACATTCATATCCTTCTGCACCAGGCCAAAAGGAGACGAGCCATCTTCAACTCAAAAGCCATAATGCTGTGTAAGAACAGCGAAGGGGCCAAGCTAATAACACTACACATTATAATGATATAATGACCATCAGTGTAAGTGGAGGACTGTACATTGAGTGATTTATATGCTGAAAGAAAACAAATATCAGTGTTAGGATAAAAATATCCTCCAAGGAGCCCACAAGCCAGCTGGGCTTATAAGGTCAGGTTCAGCACTGCATTCATGCAGCTATGTGGTTTTTGGCAGGGGACCGTTTAAGTCCCGCTGACTCAGAATCCACCACATGGAGGGGAAACTAACAGATGTGCCCACACAAAATTTGGAAAACTTCATAGGTTCTCACAGAAACAAAAAACCTCATGGGCTATCGATCTATATTCTAAATCAATGTTGCTCTAAGTCCATGTTCTTTTCCTGCAGAGAATGGGATTGCTGAGGAAATGCTATTATTGTGAAGGTAAATTTGACAGGGCTAGTCATTCAGGAAAAAGGCACAATTGTCAGCAGTGTTCACGCCTAGAAGCTGACACCATCATTAATTGCTTACTGCACCATGGAACCACCTCACTCTCAGTGAAACAGTGCTAATTTACGGCAGATGAGATCTTGTCCATGCTTCACCATGGCCATAGGAGATTCTTCTCTAGAAGACACCTGTAACACCTGCAGTGATAGAGAATATCCCTTTAGCTGTCAGCCATGTCTGAGCTGACTTTATATCCTCTTTTTAGGCAGCCCTTATGAATCAGAGATTATCACACACACTCCAACATATCTCATTGCAGGAGAGAGCAGTGACAAACGTTAGCACAGATACGATGCCATGGGTTATGGGTGCAGCAGAAGGATGACTAGAGACATTGAGAGATACACAATAATTGCAGTGATTTCCAATTACATAAATGGAGACCTCTGTACACAGGGTGATTTAGACACTGGAAGAAAATTCATACCAGTTTAGGATTAGGATTTCTCCCAAGGAGAACATAAACTAGGGAGCATTTCTTGAACTGCTTTTCTGAAATGAAACGCAGCAGAACCCGTTAACCACAAAATATATAACCCGATGGGGCTTTTTCCTAACACTATTGTTTTGATATGCTGTAAGGGAATTCAAATAGAGACCTTGATGTAAGATGTTCTATTCAAGAACAAAGAAAACATCTTTGGATATAAGGTTTCACTTTGTTAATTTCATCATATTTCATCAATTTAACCTTCAAAGACTCTTGGCTATGCAATACTTTGATACTATAATGTTCACTTTAAACCACATATTTTCAAGGTAGTGTGCAGGGATTTATCCTCATCCTAGTGAGTTACATAATTCCACCTCTGTGTAAGTTATTTGAAAGCATAGGTACAAACCTAGTGCTTACCATTCCTGTAATTCTACAGGAATGTGGAAAATAAAGGTATGGAATGCAAATGTTTATTGACTATAAAATGTACATCAGAGATAACCAGTGCCACATTGCTTTCCACTAGCAGACTAGAGAGCAGGAGCACAAGAAACACACAAGTGGGCTTCTACATTTGTTTGCATAATATAGCCCCCAAAATAAAGCTTCTTCTGAGTGGCGGGCCTACCCGCTGCAAGTACAGAGGTAGCCCCAACAAAACGAGGAGTGCAGGTGAGAGGCCATTGACTTTTCCAAACCAGCCATCAAAAGGGAGCACTGTCACAAAATACTTCCATGGCAACACTCTGATATAACTTCAGGGAGCATAGTTTCTTCTCTGTCTTTTCATGTGACTTAAACCCACAGTTTAAGACAAATTACCTGGACTTCAAATTGGTGTCGCTCCTTTTAGCCTTTTGCATCTCTGGCTAGGCAGCTCCCCTCCAGAGCAGCTGGAGGCACACAGTTCCTTTGAAGATACTCATTTAAGGGCCTTATTCTGTGAAAATATCAGGCCTACAGATTAAATCTGTCTGACACATAAAAGAGGCATGTCACCCTAGTTCTTTTATACAAACCATTGTATGCATGATCAGAAGAACTCAGCTGTGTAATGTTTCTTGCAGTATAAAGAACAGCAGTCATTCATAATTCCAAATCCCTTGTGACGTACCGTATCTGATAACCCAAGGAGTAGTTCATAACCAGTTGGAAAATACATAAGAAAGTATGTCAGACATAAAATCACTATTTCCATTGGTTGTGCATATATTGCACATATAAGTCTCTAGATTTAGATTGAAAATCGTATTCCTTAGATAATACGTCCTTCTAAAGGACATTGTCTCTTTTGGGCCTGGTTTAATAAGGGACCATGGCTTTTTGCATGTGCAAGGTTCATTTAATATAACTTTCTTGGCTGTGAACCTTAGAAAAGTTGGCATTTTTACAAAGCTGCTTTCCCCAAGTTGAACCTGAATGCAAACACATTGCCAGGCTGGGATTCTGTAACTTGACATCTGTTCACATTGATTTGCTGGTAGACCTGCACTGAAAGTATAGCATGTAATGTCCAAACTCTTTGAAAAGAGGAAACGTATTCCCCTGTGATCAAATTGAGATATAATTGTCACATGAGCTAAAGAATGAGTCTGCAGTATCTGAGGAATTCTGATCTGCTAGGCCATTGAACCTATGCAGACCCTTTCAAGTCACTCAGCATTTTACAAGAACATGCCCAAATCAGAAGGACATAGAACAGGGCAGTTATTTTTAAGATGGAGGTTTCCTCCGGTCAGTTCATTGCAGGATGTTTGTCTCCAAACTAGCATGTCTAGCAATTAGTTACTCTAACTGCCTAGTTCACATCCAAATACCCTGGTACTGCTGCCACTGAGGACATGACTGATCTCCTAAGGGACCACAAATGATGTGACACTATCTGCACCATGCAATGTAAATTGAATAACCAGGCTGGCATTCAGAATGCACTGGAAACAACAACCTGACAAAGTTCAGAGCTGAAATTCCCTGGAAACGGAAAATTGTGAAAAAATACTCCAAACTACCTATGGGCAGGAAAAAAAAAGAAAGACCTCCATGTGGCTTGTAGGTGGGGAATAAGACCACAGCTGAGTACAGATACTTTCCAGTTGATGATGAAACAGTCCCCCAGATCTGAATATTGTTTTGTTCTTTCTATTAAAAGTATAGATGGGCAAGTGAGCTTTAATGTGCACACAAACCAAGCATGGGAAGAGCTGCAAACCAAGCCTGCACAGAAGAGTTACAGATTTGCTGCATTTCCAGTGCTGTGAGGTTATGCAAGAGAGGACATCCTTCCTGTCTCTACAGGATCCAAACACCATCTCTTTTTGCTGAGCCTCAAGGGACGATCTGCGTGAGGCAACTTGGGATGAGCACTAATAAAGTTGCATAGGAGAAAGTTACAATGGCTGTTTTGGGTTTTTTTTTCCTGACACTTAACAGCTAAATACCCTTGTCTTGTTAGTATTGTCTTGATAATGAACAAGCTGTACTGTTCTTATTTTGCACAATGTTGTTCTTTTTAATGTCCGTTGCCTTATACACACACAAAGATGCTGAAACGCTTACTACAAGACTTTCTGTTGAGATCCCTGTGAGCTAAAACTCATTAGAGCCACCACTGGCTCCACAGCTGCCCTTGGGCCACTTTCAGGCTGCAAGAGCCACAGTTTTGCCATTCTGGAAACCCTAACACACAAGGATCTGAAAGGGACAGCCTTGGTGAGACCAGAGTCATGAAACAGAGACTGCTTTTTTCTGGTAATGCACATATGCATGGAGAGTAAAAGACAGGATTGAGCTTAGTCTGAAATTTGCAAAAACATTGGTAGGTACCAAAGATGATATAGAAGCTTCCTGACGGAGCACGACTCTGAAGCAGTCTTCTAAATACCATACTACCCACTTAGTCACTGTCCTGTGCTTCTCCCTGAATGAGCACTGGCAGACTTATGTGAATTCACTGGTTGTGATGCAGAAATAAAAATGTTTATATGTCGATCAATAGACTTTGAAAGGTCACATAAATAATCAACAGGCAGTAGGAAAGACAACTGTAAAGGCAGTTTCAGAGGCTGATACTCTAAATCACACTCCAGGTGCCTGGTCTACCTGCTAAAATGCTGTGTGACAGGGACTTTGGCAATCATAATACCTGGCATTAGGCATACTTTAGTGAGGATCAGAACACACTACACAGCTGTCCAGCTAACATTGCTGGGCACAACTGCAGCTGGTCATAAATGTCTGCAGCAGGGGGTAGGCAGTGGCGATTGCCTCTTGCAAAAGCACAGGCTTGACTATGGAAGTCAAAAGTTAATCTTCTGGACCTCTAGCATGTCTTCTCCCACTCTCTTTACTGTGTAACTCAGCAATCTAACTTCAGGACATCAGTCATCAGGATGTACTTACCATAAACAAAACACATAAACAGAGATATCTATCAGGAAAAAAAAAATCCAGAGATGTTTCTACTTGAAGGAAAGCATTCAAATAGCCTCATAGTTCATGCTATTTTGTCCCTTTCAGTGAAGACAGATATGGTTTCAGGCTTGACATTCAGATACCCATTCTGCAGTCGATCTCATTTGTTTCTTCCAAACAAAAGAACATTTTGCAGTCCTCTCCCTCCTTGACCCCCACACATTCTTCTACTAAGGTAAATGATCAAATCCAAATCCCGGGTTAATGAATGCCAATCATAGCTTCAGTCCCTTTTTCAGGCTTGGCAACAAGTTCCCCGAGCCTTAGCAAACAATTATCATTCAGCTACTGTAGAAATTGATTCTTGGGTTGACGAGAGCAGTCCTCCCTCGGCTGGTAAGGTCCTGCCATGGGAAGCAATTACTGCAAGATGCCAGCTGACAGACTCATTCCGTGGAAAGTCAGGTTGTCTTGATCCTCAGGCACTCTCTAGGCAAATTGTATCCTTACACTCATCTCAAACCTCTTACGAACTGTTGGCTTCTATCAGGAAAAATGGATTGTTCCCTTTGTTTCTGTGGCATTTGATAGAATAAAACTGGACATCCTGCCTGCACAATAAGGAGATTTAATTTTAAAATTCTCACACCAAAATGCTGCAGTATGATAAAGAAAAAGAGAATCATAAAGAAATGAAGATTGCTACTTGCCTAGGGAACAGTAATACAGCGCAGCTAGTATGACATTTTTGTGTACAAAAAGACCCAAATTCCATTAGCAGTGGCCTATCTCTACTGATCATAATTTTCTCTTCCCCCTAATTTTCAAATTGTTTGTAGTAACACTTTCACATCACTTTGTCTGACATCTTTTGTTTATTAGTTCTGGGTTTTCTTTAATCTTTGATATTCCAAGGTGGCAAAGATTTTCTGCATAATTAGCTTTTGTGACATCTGAATGGTGATTGAGAGACAAATAGCCAGTAACAGCTAACAAAAGAAGGTGGCATTTAAAATCAGGTGAAAGCGATTAGTCTTGGTATCTATCATTAGATGACTGAAATGCAAGACTGGGTAAATAAATCAATGGTAAGCCATGCAATCCACTTCAAATACTGTCAGTGAGAAAGAACACTCTTTTTCATAAGTTCATAAAATAACTCTTGGACTAACATATTTGTTGTTGGTTGTGCCAGAAGTTCATGGAAGGCTTATCCCTGACTTTAATGACTGCAAAGCCTAAAGACACCAAGATATACAAAGAAAGATAATAATAAGAAAAAAATAAGATGTAAGGACTTCTTAACTTCACCTAGATTCTAAGTTTTACCCTGATGTACCTGGACAAGTGCTGGAAGCAGCACGGGTGATGTGAGCCTTTAAGGAGATAAAGACAAATATACCGCAAATGGGCATCTGCAGTCACAAATGCCTGAGAAAAGAGGGAACCCATGATGGCCAATTTAAAATGTGTTTTGATGGAGAAGTGCCACATCTGCAAAGAGAGTCAAATGTCTCCAGAGAGTCAAAAAAATTCACTTAGAGTAATATCAGTTAATGTTGCTACTATTGCTATAGCTATTAGAATCATAGAATCATAGAATCATTAAGGTTGGAAAAGACCTCTAAGATCATCAAGTCCAACCATCAACTAACAAACACCACCATGACTCCTAAACTAGGCCCTGGAGTGCCACGTCTATACCTTTTTTGAACGCCTCCAGGGTTGACGACTCCACCACCTCTCTGGGCAGCCTGTTCCAATGCCTAACCACTCTTTCAGTAAAGAAATTCTTCCTGATGTCCAATCTAAACCTCCCCTGATGCAACTTGAGGCCATTTCCTCTCGTCCTATCGCTAGTTGCTTGGGAGAAGAGTCCAACACCCGCTTCACTACAACCTCCTTTCAGGTAGTTGTAGAGAGCGATAAGGTCTCCCCTCAGCCTCCTCTTCTCCAAACTAAACAGCCCCAGTTCTCTCAGCTGCTCCTCATAAGACTTGTTTTCTAGACCCCTCACCAGCTTCGTTGCCCTTCTCTGGACACGCTC
>WAAD01022156.1:0-43628 GCA_013389945.1 Fregata magnificens | reverse complement strand
TTGTTGAACCTCATACAGTTGGCCTCGGCCCATCGATCCAGCCTATCCAGATCCCTCTGCAGGGCCTTCCTTCCCTCGAGCAGATCAACACTCCCACCCAGCTTGGTATCATCTGCAAACTTGCTGAGGGTGCACTCAATCCCCTCATCCAGATCATTGATGAAGACATTGAACAAAACCGGCCCCAGAACTGAGCCCTGGGGAACACCGCTCGTGACCGGCCCCCAACTGGATTTCACTCCATTCACCACCACTCTCTGGGCTTGGCCATTCAGCCAGTTTTTTACCCAGCAAAGTGTACGCCCATCCAAGCCGTGAGCTGCCAGCTTCTCCAGGAGAATGCCGTGGGAGACTGTGTCAAAGGCCTTACTAAAGTCCAGGTAGACAACATCCACAGCCTTGCCCTCATCTACCAGGCGGGTCACCCGGTCATAGAAGGAGATCAGGTTGGTTAGGCAGGATCTGCCTTTCATGAAGCCATGCTGGCATCATTTCTACTGAAATTCTTAGGACCTGAGGAGATTTTAAAAATATATTTCATAACCAAACCTCTATAGTGGCAAGCATCCACTGTGCTCAGTAGAGGTAAGCAGGCTTAAAAAGCTGAGAATCAGGCTAGGGTCTTTCTCAAATTCCGATGAAACATTTGTCAGGATTCTTCCTAATTAATTTTCAGTCTTTTTAGACTTTTTATTCCCCTTGAAAAAACCTTTTACAATATATTTTCACCTTTTCTTTTTGCATTAACTGCATTCCAGATTCACTGAGTGCTAAGTACACCCTTAGAAAGCCTTTTAACCTGGCTGGTAAGTTAAAACTCTCTAAATCTCACATGCCCAAAGGGTTTCCCACCTTAATTAATTAATAACCCCCTCCTTGTCCTTTTAACTGGGTCATGAATTAATTTTAAAAGTTAATTATGCAATTCTTTCCTCTCCCTTTACTCAAGCCTTTCATCCCTGTGTCCATTGGCTATAAACAATGTGGAAATCCAGCCATATAAGCAGGGATGGATGTTGCAAGCTTTGGATTGCTGGCAAAACAGAAAAACCCAAACATATCTCATCCATATTTTCCCCTTCTCCCTTTTTTGTTCTACTTTCTATAGCAGGCTTTCATAGGCTTTGTGGAGAGCAATAAATACTACCAATCACTTTAGCAATAAATTAAGTATTTCTTAAAAAAAAAAAGAGAGAAAAACCAAGTAACTGTAGATGTAAGTAGGCCTCTGAGGAAGCAGAGACCATCAGGTGGAAAAAAAAAAGCAGCAAATGGCTTTGTTATTCCCTTCAATTGATGTACTCACCACATTATTTAGAGTGTAAAAGGGGTTACAGAAAAGAACTGACTCATTCATCTAGGATATATAGGTACGGAACATGCCTGTTTTGGTGTGTTTCTTTCTAGGCATATAGAAACAAGGAGGGTAACAGTCTACAAAGGCTTTTCATACCCTCCATGAGTGATGTGTAGAACAAAAAACCTGTTGGATATTTTTTATCATCTCTAAAAAAATCCACTCTGCATTTTAACTATCAATGGACCTGAAGAAAAGGTGTACCCCTTGTTTGATCTTTGTCACTGCCCAAAAGATGAAAATGAACTGTGAGGCTGTCAGCCTCCCAAAGCCTCCCAAATACATCCTTAGGGATGTGCCTTCAAACAGAAACACACTGAATTATCCTGAGCAATAACTGCAATAACTTTTCAAGAATGTAAGATTGGAAAGTACTTCTTAGGTCAGGATGTTCAAGGCTAACTATTATGGTCAGCCAAGAAAAGAACATGATGCCCTGTGTCCTGTATTAATTCTAGTTAGCATAATCAGAAAGCTTTACCATCCAGTCCCATATGGGGTCTCAGTGTGTTTTACCAACTTATCTAGGTAAGGTGCAGAAAACCCCCTAGGACTTAGTTAACGGTAATGTTTCCTCTTTGACAAGTGAGGGAGCTGAGACAGAAAAACGTACCCATTGAGACTATGGTGCAGACAGGAATATGATCCGACATCTGAATCCCTGTCCACAGCTGTAGCCACCAGATACACTGTAGAATGCTTCTTTTTAGCATTACTCTTTCAGAGATTAATATTTCATACAATCATCAAGACAAAGGACAAAGGTTGCCATAAGGCTGCAATATTCTGTACAGGAAGTAGTATCTACACAAAGAACACTTGCATCAAATCTAACATGCACAGCAGGGACCATTTATCTTGGCACATTGCCCATTAAAGCCATTGCTTGCTTTTTCTTTTCCTTCTTCTGGAGTAAGTGACAAATTTCAAACAGTAAGAACATCTTAACTTTGTAAGCAGATAACAGGAAATATGACTATGAATGAACCTGCTCTGAGGATTAGCTGAGGTGAATGCCCATTGAAAATGCATAAAGGTTTCAAATGTTACTCATGTCACTAAGGGGACGCTGCATATTCATTAAGGTATCACAAGGAGCTCATTTCATATTAATGGAGAGGTCATACATCCTTCCAGAGGAATTCCATTGCAGAGCTGCACAAATCAACGTGCTATTATTTTAAGTGTTACAATTTAAACCTCTGCAAATTCACAGAGCAGCCTGAATTTGCAAAATGATTTGGTCACTAGGAAAAACGTTAGTGACTTTTTTTCATCTAGAGGAGGTATAGCAGAAATGTAGTAAGTGTCTTTATATACGGAAACTCGATTGAAACTGCACATTAAGTATCCCCTTTTGGTGCTCAGGAAAGCTTTAAACATTATGTAATATATATATATATGGTATCAGTGTTCTGAGGCTAGTTT
Source organism: Fregata magnificens (assembly GCA_013389945.1). Lineage (NCBI taxonomy): Eukaryota > Metazoa > Chordata > Aves > Suliformes > Fregatidae > Fregata > Fregata magnificens. Next base: position 40,843 of record WAAD01022156.1, on the reverse strand, counting down.
ATTTAACTGCAGTACAGGAGTCTGAAAGTTTGGACTTTTTTACAAAGTTCACTTTTCTAATCCTTTTAATGTTTACACAAGTTTCATTGCATCGATTTGATAATTAGAAGCAGAGAATTATTCAGTACATCCAACTTTGCGTCCAGGTATTACATAATTTCTTGCCCCTGTTTTTACATGTTGGAACAATAAAGCAGTGCTGGCTACAACACAGATCTAAATCTTTCTCACCTTTGCAGGATAGAAGTACCCCAGTACTGTATGTTACTAAAATGCATTATCAATGGAGCTAATTGGAAACTATCAAGGCGGAGTACATGCCGTAAGAAAATGGCACTTCACTGAACCAGCAGTGCTTTGCATTTGAGGAAGAGCCTGGAGGTCCCTTCTGGTACCAGTGCAAGGTGTCCACATGTCCTACAGGTAGACATATGTTTGTGTCCACATGTTTGCCAGGGCAGCGAACCCTTGTGGTCCCACCCCTCCTCATGGTTCTGTGGTGGTGAAGGGGCTGCTGTCTCTCTGAACACAAATTTCACATTTTCAAAAAGGCAGGCTGGCTGTCTCCCCAGAAGAGCCTCTACACCCTAGCCATGCCATCCTGCTGCACAGTGGCCCTGCTTTGTAGCACTGCTGATGTAGCACATCTGCATTGCTGGGCATTAGTGTAGGCATAGCGAACCTAGCTTTAACTTCTAGGGGAGGGAACAGCACTGCTATACCTGTAAGAGTCTAGAAGCCAACACACATCACAGCCGAGGAGTGATTTGACTATTGGTCTTAGTTTGCTGCAATCCTGCCTGAACTGCTGTTGAGGCAGACTTGGTTGTGACTATGCTGCAGCGTGAAGGGTCCAGCTGCCCTGGGTTTCAGGCACGCAGGGAGCCAGATGTTTTGGAAGTCCAGATACCTAGGGAGGAAGGGAGGAAACAGAGGGATGCAAAGGGAATTGTCCCAAACCTAAATCCTACAAGCCTGGCAGCTGCCAAGAAAAGTGGCATGAGCATGTCAGTGCCTCACAACCTTCTGCTGAAGAGCACTTGTGAAGATGACTAGAGTCAAGTCAATACTTCTCTCAATAGCTCTCAGTGGAGGCAAAGGTAAAAGTGAGGAATGATCTCAATTTAAAAAACAATAGTCACATGAGTTTCGTCCATGAAATTTTTCAGAATTTCCATTTTGTGATGTGTTCTGAATAATTGGAAATTTTGCTAAACGAGAAACAACCAAAGTTGTCCCTGCCAAAATTTCCTATGAAAGGTAAAATTTCATGTTTCAACCAGCTGCAATTTCAAGTAGGTGTTCTTGAGTAAAGAAACATTTGCAACACATTTTTATATGAGAGGGAAAAAACCAGTCATGGATTGGTGATGGAGTCTGAAGTCTGCCAGGATGCTTCAGGTATGTTCCTGTCCAAGACAATTCTTCAGACATTGTTAATTGTATGCAGTGGTCCCTCAAATTTGGTCTGTTTTGACTTTTATTCCATTCTCTCATCTGTTTTTCATGCCCCCACCCCCTTCTCATTCTCTCCCTCCTTCCATTCTGCCTTCTGGGTTTTGCAGCTTGTTGGGAAATGAGACCCTCCCACACAATGGTTATACAGTTAGGAATATATTTGAATACACATTTAGGAAACATAGTCTGTGTCGTGCTGCTATGATACCCAATTCAAATTGTTTAGATTAATGACAGCTACATGCCTAATTTATTACTGTAATTATTGTGATAATTTAGAGGAGATAAATTGAAATCTATTAGAATTTAATGTAAAAAGCTGTAATTAGTCTGCTTTGGAGAGGGGAGAAAGCCAATGCACATAACTGAAAATCCATTAAGCCAATTATAATGTTACTGAGGCAGAAAATATGCAGCCATCTAAAATATACCCATGACTTCAGCATAACTGTACCCTTAGCATACAAGCCCATGTGTCAGATTCCTTCATTAATTTAATAAACACATCAAGGCAAAAAAATGAGAGAATTCCTTAATCATCGTAATTAATGCACACAGTTCAGATTGAGAGTTAGGGTGGGGAGATAGGGGAGAATAAAATTTTGTTGCCATTGAGCAATTATCATGTAAATAAAACAGCAGCAAAACCATTGGAAGGGGTTTACAGGAGAGGAGGGTACACTGCTAATCATGGCATAGGCTTTCTGAGCTATTCCCAGAAGTGCTAAAAGCTGTCCTGGTGCAATTAAAAAAATAATAAAAATAATAAAAAAAGGGAAGACAGCAATTGCTATCACCTATTTACTGTCAAATTAATTCAGCTGCTCCTGAGATGCCATCTGTATCAGGAGAGCGAGGGTGTCACTAGCTTTACGATCCATCAGGAGAAGTGAGAGCGCTGTTCTGTTTGATGGCTCTGATAATGGAAAGAAGCTAAGCAATTGCAACAGATACATCATAGATTTTCTCATAATTACCTGACCTGTTACACTGTGTCACTCTGCCGCCAAACACACTGTTTTTATGTCAGAAGCTGCATGGGCATTCTTTACTTTGATCATTCTGTATTCTGCAGATGTCAGCATTACTGTATTTTAATTGACTCTGGGGTAGCATTAAAAAGCACCTTCTATTTCGGTTGCTTAGACCTGATGAGACTGACAACCTGGCATTTATGAACATTAGGCCTTCACAGTAACTGTGTCAGGAACTGTGTTTTTCCTAAATTCCCTAGGTACGAATAGCAAAATGATGTTAGTAAACCAGTTGAAAAAACAGTGTCTATGCAAAGAGCACCTCTGACATTCTCTAGCCATAAAGATGGCAAACCTTTTCATTAAATTAGACTCTGGAGTCAAAAGTGCATGTTGTATCCCAATGTGCAATTAGGAATTGACCAGTATGTTGAAAGAGGGCTAGAGCTGTCAAGGAGTGAAGCTGTGGGTAAAAGTATTGGTAACCTCAAAACAAGAATTTCTTGACAACTTCCATATTCCCAGCATGCCCCATTTGCCAGGATCATCTTTTCCTCCTCCTGTAGGAAGAGACAGCTAGCTTTTTCACTACTTAGCTTTCTTGAAGCATTCAGTGTAATCCTCAAAAATGACGGTTAAAATCGTAGAAATTTTACAGGCTGCTGTAGTGGAACTACTTTTTTTTTCTTTTTAAGAAATATTCTTGCTCGAGTAAAAATAAACTAGACTGCATGTGAATTGTCCATATTTCCCACTGGGCTGTACCCAACAATTTATTTCCTAAGAAATCCACAAACTCCATAGGTACCACCAAGGGGTTGAGCTTGCTGCTTGACTCACTGTCAATAGCTACCAATAATTGCAAGAGAAGTGGAAATCTAACTCAGAGTCTCAGAGTTCAGTCCTTGCCTCCTTCACTGGTGCTGCTTTAATAAATGTTGAACAACGGATTGTGAAACAACTCTTGCTTCACCGCTAACATACAAGGACAGTGTGCCTTTTCCCCACCACTGCCACAGGCAGTGATGTTCACCTCGTTCCTCCTCAGGTTCCAATGAACATGGTTGGAAATTATTCTTACTGTTAAGGTCCCTCTACTCAGATACCAATAGACCTGGGTGGTTGTTCTTCTTCAAGTCCCAGCAGTATCACCGTATTATTCCCTTGTTGATAAATTAAACTAGGTCAGAATACTTATGAACTGGGGTAAATACATGAGCCTTCAGACATTAAAAGGTATCATGTTGTGCGTATGTTGATAGATGGGTCATGTGTACCACTCAGTGGTATTATGAAGCACCTAATTAGTACATTTATTCTGAGTGTTTGTTAAAAAAAGTTCTCCTAAGGCTTCCCATCAAGTCAATGGAGCGACATAAGTGCTTGTAAAGGTTATAAGAGAGAGATCCCCGTTCAGCTAATGTACACACTTTAGCAGGATTACCCTCCAGAAATCTTCAGAAGCACTCACCATTTTCCATTAAACTTAGGCCCTTCTTTCAGGTGGATGTACTCACTAGGGTCCTAAAATGAGCCTGCAAACTAGAATTCTGAAGTAGTCATTTAAGCATCTAAGTTAGTCTCCACTGCAACTTTCCCATAGCTAGCTCTTATGCATATCAATCAAGACCACAATGGATTCTGCTTTTGGCATTTGCTTTGTCGGTAGTTTTTGAGATGGCATTTATAAACTACTGGTATGTTAATGAACACCTCCAGATGGTCTAGAGGGTTGACTTTGACATAACAACAAGGAAGGTGTCAGTATCAAGCAAGTAACACCCTCTAAATTTCACAAAGAATCAAAACTCTATTTGCATTATATATCTGTTGTTGTATCTTTGGTCCATTGTTGTAAAATGAACCGAGATCAGTTTTGTAACCTAGGGATCAGAACAAGCAAACAACAAAAGACATACTCTCCGTTCAGTACTGTAGTAACAAAGGGTATCCCCATTCCACTCTGTAAAGGTAGGGAGGCTGCTTTACAATTAGGGCAAAGCTGTAAGTGGGGTGACCTACCCGTCCTGCAGCCCACAGTTTGGAAAGAATGATAGAAATTTGAAACATTCTCACATAAGAGCCACAGAAATGTTTAAAGACTGCATAAAATATTCACTGTAAGAAGCAAAGAGCAAGAAGGAGAGTTTTTAAAAAATAAGACTGAGAAATAGTTTGATTACAAAGTGTAAGAACCTCTATAGGAAAAATATAGCAGCTCCCATCAGGCTCAACAGTCTTACAAATACAGGTCTTAACAACAACCACTGCCTGGAATTTGAAGGCAAAAATATTATGGCATGTTTTTTTAACAGCAAGTGTGATTAACCACTGGAACAATCCAATGAAATGATGAATAGTGCATCTTTTGCTTCCTAAAAAGCAGGTTTTTGATTTGTGAGTTACTGTATCTAACTCATATTTATCTGTGCAGCAGTGTAGGTGCTTGGCTGATTCTTTCTGGCCTTAAACTCTGGCTTTTCTCATTCTCTCCTGCCCACCCCCAACTCCCATGCTACACAGCATGTGAGGAAATCCTGGTGGAATCATTCACTAGGCTCTCCCTGAGGCTGAGAGACCTAACTGAGCATCTTGGAGCTCCTGCAGATGAAAAAGTTCCTTGCCTATAGTGATGAGACTCATTCAAACCCTTGAGTTTAAAAGCAAAAGAGAGCATATTTCAGGGGACATATTTCAGTTCACAGTCAGTTACAATATTTCACATAAAATATATAAGAATGTCTGGACTAGGTCAGACCATCTAGTTATATAACCTGTTTCTGGCAGTGAATGATATCAGCTCTCTGGGGAAGATAATGAAAATCGGAATGTATGTAAGGATGCTTCCTCCCTAATACAGACTTCCAGAAAACAGCTGACTGAAGCTTGAGATCTTCCTGAGCAAGAACTGGTATTTTTGTACTGCAAAGCCTTGCACAAACTTTTTTCTTCTGCAGCTATTTGGAACCCATGTATGCTTTCACATTATTTTCCAGACTATCTGTAGCAATTAACTACATATCTAGCAAACTACACATTTGTTTCTTTTGAACTGCTCAGCAGCATATTGATGCCCCTTACTTCATGTAATGGAGGAGACAGTGAACAAATGCTCCAAACTGACTTTTCTTTCAGAATGTTTCAGATCTTCATCATTCCTTCACTTTTGCCTTTTTCCAGATCTAGATATTGTTTGGATATGTAGTATCTAGTCCCTTTCCTTGCCAGCAAAGTGTATCCCTGTGGTTTTCCTAGTGCTTTATCTGGTACAAAGAGAGCTTTCAATGATGGTGAGACTTCCCCACACATCCTATGGGGAACTATTCTGAGTTCTGGCAGAGCTCATCCCAAGGAGCTGCTGTACATGATAGAAAGGGAAAGCAGACACATTGCTGCAATCCTGCTGATGACTTCCTACTATTGGTTGCTCCGCATTACAAGAGGATGAATACCATTAGAAGAAACCAAGACTGCGTGATCAAATGAGGCTCTGCCAATTGTTTAATTTCCATCACAATAGAGCCAATGTCTTTTATATACAGTATTTGCAGAAATTCTCATAGATGAATTCCTATACTATTTTTGGATATCATAGTCTTAACAAACTGACCCAGGGTTTTTTGGTGGGTTTTTTTTTTTTAATTGTTTTTTCCCCACCAGAGAAAATTGTAACGTACCTTTCTCAGTTCCCTCCCATAACATCTTAAAAGCAATACTGGCAGGATGTGAACAAATGCAATACATAGAAAAAGCGTATACTTAATTATTAGAATGGCTCTGCCCATAAATTAATAGAATATTTTGCCACCTAGGACTGCCAACTCCAAGATCTTAAAGCAGGCATGCAAAGTTAATTGAGAACAATTCTGAGAGAAAGATGGATCCCAAGGTATTTGAAGCCCTGAGGTAAGCAGCTGGCCTGAAAATCTAGTGGGAGGGGAAAAGTAATTAGATGTTCCAAGCAAATTGCCCCAGACTTATTGATATTGATTTAAAATCCAGATAATCCTCTGTATGATTTCCAAAGGAACTGAGCAACTGCCTTATTTTAAAAAAAAATGATAAAGCAGCACTAGTCACCAGTTGTATCTACCGCACACACCCATCCACTGTAATACTTTCCTCTGGCAAAATGATACAGCCAGCTTCACAGAGACAATGGGAGTTTCTCCTTCTTTTCAGTAGAAGGCAGGCAGGCCTGTAGTAAATTTTCCATTACAGTTATGCAAGTTCCAGCAAAACTGAGAAACAAAATAACTTCTTGTTCTTGTCTGCCACTGATAGAGAAAATATCCTAAATGTATGCCACATCATTATTGAAATCTTTCAGCTGATCCATGTTGTATTTCTACTTATTGACCTTCTTACGTAACTTTCCACAGTACAGGACAAAGCATCAAAGGCAAATCAATCTCACCAAAACCTTAGCATTTTTATTTTGAAAGGGGTAATAGATGTTCTGAGGGAAACAGTACTGGCTTTGCATGGCAAGGTTTTGGTAGTGGGGGGGCTACAGGGGTAGCTTCTGTGAGAAGCTCCTAGAAGCCTCCACCATGTCTGATAGAGTCAATGCCAGCCGGCTCCAAGACAGACCCGCNTGCAGCTGGTGGAGGACCCCACACAAGAGCAGGTGGATGCCCGAAGGAGGCTGTCACCTTGTGGGAAGCCCACGCTGGAGCAGGCTCCTGGCAGGACCTGTGGACCCGTGGAGATAGGAGCCCATGCAGGAGCAGGTTTGCTGGCAGGACTCGTGACCCCACGGGGGACCCACGCTGGAGCAGTCTGCCCCTGAAGGACTGCACCCCGTGGGAGGGTCCCCACGCTGGAGCAGGGGAAGAGCATGAGGAGTCCTCCCCCGAGGAGGAAGGAGTGGCAGAGACAACGTGTGATGAACTGACCGCAACCTCCATTCCCCGTCCCCCTGTGCTGCTCGGGGGGAGGAGGTAGAGAATAATTGGGAGTGAAGTTAAGCCTGGAAAGAAGTGAGGGGTGGGAGGAAGGTGTTTTAAGACTTGGTTTTATTTCTTATTACCCTGCTCTGATTTGATTGTTAATAAATTAAGCTACTTTCCCCAAGTCGAGTCTGTTTTGCCCGTGATGGTAACTGCTGAGTGATCTCTCCCTGTCCTTAATCTCAACCCATGAGCCTTTTATTATATTTTCTCTCCCCTGCCCAGCTGAGGAGGAGAGTGATAGAGCAGCTTTGGTGGGCACCTGGTGTCCAGCCAGGGTCAACTCCTCACAGAAACAAATCCCATCTGTTTAATGTCCTTCTGGCGATGACAGTCTTGAAGCATTTGTTTGGCTATTCCCTGATTTTTAAAGCACTCTGAAATGATGACAGCTGCTCTATGGAGTGGGTAGGTGTGTCAGGAATCACATGAATGGATCAATCCTGAGTTTCTCCCTGTCTCTGCCAAAGGCCAGCACTATGGCCTTCAAGGTTCTCTTCCAAACCTGTTGTTACTAATGATGATAAACAAATATTCTTGTCAAGAGTATGCACATCTAGTCACTTTTTTGAAATAATTATAAAGAACAGCTATGGCAGAGAATTACACAGCCTAATTAAATAATGTATAGGAAAGCATTGCCTTTCATTGGTTTTTAATTGCACACCTTTCCAGTTTATTGTGCCTACCTTTAAGGGGCAAGGTTACCAGCAGTGCCTACTCTGGACCGCTTATTAGTCTCTCCTTCTGGGGACAGCAGTAGCACCAAAATGCGGCTTGAGAGGAAATGACAGCTTGTGAGGGGCAGCCCACAGGCATCAGGGGTGATGCCTGCTGGGGTGACAGACCTATTGACAAACCGTCTATTAGGAGTCTCCTTTGTTTTAAGAGCATTTCAAGCTGAGTATTTCCTATATGGGGCTACCAACCTTTAGTGCTTGGTATTGTGGAAAGGGTTCACTCACCTGTCTACTTTCTTTGGCATCATTTCATTGTTCTGTAGCTGGAGTATATAGCAGATGAGCAACAGCATCACGCATGGCATTTCTGGGAGACGGGGGAGGTATGGGAAGCTGTAAGGAAATGATGCTTAGAAAAATGGCAAAGATCTCTATATAGTTTTCCATTTTTGTCATTGACTGACCCTATTGGATCCCATAGTGTTTCAGCACTCTCCATTTGGTGCTGAATTTTTTTTTTTTTTAAACCTTCCTTTAATGATTTGCCTGGCAATATTTTACAGAAGAAGTTTTTCCTTGCATCATACTGTAAGTGTACTTTTATTCCTGAGGGGAGAGAGAGGAAGAAGTGATTTACCTACGTACTTACACTGAATCATAAGCTTAATAGTTTTCCTGAGTATATGATCTACTCATGATCTCCACAACCACTAGCAAATTGATCCATGACATTTCCCATTTCTTTTTATTCCTTTGTAATTCAGCAACATTTTTATTTTCACTGCTGCTTTATACTATAAAGTCCTTTCAGGTGGGAACATCTCCTTCCTCCTCATTTTGCTTTCATACATTACATACCAGGTATGGACTATCACTGAAACTCTCTCAACTCTTTTAAGTTACCCTGTGAGGTAAAGATGCAACTCAACTCATGACTGACTTTATTGTATTACAGTACCTTGACTTTCTCATTTTAAGTCTAGTGACTGTCAATGTGAACAGGTCAAATTCAGCAATGATTTTCCTGTAGATCAAGAATGGGATCTTATGAACTCCCATGTGGTGCTGGAGATCAAAGCAGATTACAAATGGTAGCATCTGTATGAATGTTTTGCTTTCAAAAAACCCACAAGCCATTTGGAAATGTCTGCTGTGTGAGGCATGCAAGAACTGTATAATGGAGCATGTTGGTAGCTCTGTTCCATAGAGTTAGCACAGCTGAAGCTAAAGTGGAACGGAGACATTTTGTAAAGAAGATTTAAAATATTATCTACCAAATATTATACAGGCAGATTACTCAATATAATTGGATTGAAAACACAATTACGGACAGATTTCTGGCTGTAAATCCAAGACATCTTATAAGAACTGAAAAAACCCCATGTGACAATCTATCTTGGATCTAGAGCCAGCAATCTCCAGGGTCAAGGGGAAAACTCTTTACATGCTTCGATAGAGACTGGAACCTGGTGGTTAGTCTGCAAGAGGAAAAATTCCTCACCTGACTTCTGTATAGTGTGGGTCATATAAAAGTGATTGAGAAATCCAGTCCCCATACCATTTCAGTGGCAATGTTACAGAGAACACTGCCAATTACTGAGTCACTGACCTAATTTAGACCTAAGGTATTACTGGAGAATTAGAGGATAATAAATACTAGAAGTGATGAAGGAAGATGAGAAGTTTTGAGCCAACAAGTCACTCTCTTTTTAGGGAATCTGGAAAACATATTGCTCCGTCTGGCAAAGAGCAGGCAATTAGCATTGCTCATATCTCAGTAAAAGTGGGGGCTTAGCAAGCTGATTTACCCACTGCACTGGCAAAGCCTAAAGGATTACTCAGACGGATGGATGTGGGTTAGATGAATACGTCAACCAGACTGAAACCTTCTAGCCAACATGAATGGAAAACCAAGGTTCAGCCACAGATCTGTGTTGATGAAGAGGGATGGCCCATTAGCCTCAGACATTTATACGGGAGGCTGTTCTGCTGTTGAGAGATCACCAGGGTCTGGTGTTTCACACAGGCGCTTTCCCCGCTCTGCCCCACAAGCACTCACACTCAGCTTGGCTCGACGTACAGGGCACAGACCCGGAGGCAGCGCTGAAGTAGCCGGCCTGGGGCTGGCTGGCGGAAACTCTTTGCCAAGAGAGAAGGGAAAACATTTCAAGGGAAATTACTCTCCAGGAAGTACGTCAAAGTTCAGGATCTAATGATAGGTTACTAACGTGCTGTTAGTCTTGTTGGCATCCCTTGCCACCATGCCATGGATCACACACTCTCGCATTGATGCATGAGAACAGAGCACAGTGAAATCTTGACTCCAGTGATCGCTTCTGCTTGTGCTACCCTGCAAATGTATATACTTTTTTTTTAATTTTCCAAGTTTCTTTGTGTGCTGCCTCCAGAGAGCAGGAGAAGTAGCAGACATCTTCTAAGGATAAGACTAACAAGCCTGCTAAAAATATCACATTGGATAAGAGAGGCAGCCCCTGAACGGTCTTGCAGAGAGTGTTGGGAGGAGGGCTGCGGTCGGGTGCTGGCACCCAGGGAGTGATGTGGCATGGAGGGAGGGGAGAGCATGAGGAAAGGATGCACCCACTCCTGACTCCTGCTCTCTGAAGGCTTTGAGGGTCCTCTCACCTGGGGTGCTTTCCAGAGGCACGCAGTACATGTACTTGGATGCACAAGGTTTTCTGATACAAAGAGGCGGCTATGGGACTTCTTTAATAAAGATTAATATCTTCACTCTCAGAGAATATACAGACATGGCTTGTACAACCCTAGTAATTATTATAGCTACTGAGCATCTGGAGATTTTGTTCTGCTTTTCAGAAAGAATTATTTAATTAAGCAATCCAATAGACCTTTACTTGACAGGATTTTTCCCCTGCTAAAATAATGTAAGTGTTCATTTTTTACTGAATCGCTAAAAATAAATGCATGTTTGCTAATTGTTTTGTAAAGAATAGTAGACCAAATAAATGGGAGGAAATGAGGAGAGAAACATGCAGGGCTGAAGTATGTATTCTTACTAAAGATAAAAGATTCTTCTTAAGGATTAAAAAAAAAAAATATAAAAGCACATGTTTACCAGAATGAAGCCACGTAACAATGTATAAACTGACCACAGAAATGAGAATCAAGGAAGAGGCGATGCAGTTGGTAGTGTTCATCTCAGAGACAGAAATACGTAGAACAATACAGAAATAATACGTGTTTCTGGATTAAGAAAGGATAATATGCTGCAAAAGAGAGAGCTGTATTACCAGAAATACATATGAAGATGGTGGGTGAGAAAGTCATTAAACAGAGTGGCGTTTGGCAATGGGCACTCATCTGAATGACTGCATTCCCTGTAAAAAAAGTTCACCCTTTTCTCTGTTTTATTTACTGTGTGTTCGCAGCCTTGCTGATGGCCTGTGTGGGAATACTTCTGTGTATATTTGATACTCATGAATTTTGCTTGATGAAAGATTGCAAAATTAGAGCATGGGCCAAAATCTTGGCTCTGCTGAAGCCAAGGGCAAAAATACCCTAGATTCTGGCTAATCTCCTTACTGCCTCAGTGAGACATATATTACAAGTCCTAATCCTTTGCCAAACTGCTTTAAAAAGGACTTCACTCTGACTGAACAAGTAAGAAAAAAATTATCCTGAATGTAACATTAATATTTGAAATCTGTCATTTTTCTGCTTACTTCTCAACTTTAAGCACCTGCACATATTTATTCTTTAACCAGAGGTATAAAACACATCAATAAACCTGCTTCCTGTGATCTGGTAGGTTACACCATCTGCTAAAATATGTAAATATATTGAAGAGATCTTCTTGAAAATAAAATAATCTAATTTTAGCATATATGCTCCTCAGTAGTATGAGTAAAGAAAAGTAATGTATGTGATTAAAGCAGTGAGAGTTCATTCTGCAGCAGAGTGAGGTACCGACGCAATTTCACTGTGAAATCTGGATCACTTGGTATATGTAACCGAGATTTATGAATGACAGGCACAACCAAAGTCTGTCATGTACTCCTCTTCCATTATAGCCACTGAATGGCTGTGTGATGGAGCATCAAAGCCCTTCAAATGTATGCTTTCCTTGGCTGTTCTCAGGTTAGGCTCTGTGTGCATTCAACTCTGATGATAAGCCCTTCAAACTGCACAGGCATTTTGATCACAGAAAAGCAAAATGCTGTCTATGAATCTAAACTGCAGTGAACCAGATCCTCCATAATGTTAGCGAACTAGGTAAGTGTTTCAAAGGCTGTCTAACTCTACTTCAACATCAATTGCCAAACTCCATCTAAGAAGTTTTTACACAGGAACAGAGAGCAAATATTTTAAACTCCCTCCTTTTTTTTTCTTTTTTTTTTTTCCCCCTCACAAAGGCATGCCAGAATGCCCATTTTTTAATAATAAGGAATGAATACTCCCAATTGAAGCTCTCCTTTCAATCAAGGCCACAGGCTAAAAACCTAAAAGACAATGGTAGCAGGATCCTCCTGGGATCTTGGACTGCTGCATTATTCCATCTCCGATATGCAAGTCTAAGACATAACAAGAGTTAAAAAGGCTGTGTCAGGAATATCAACTCTGACATTTCTCTTTGTAACTAATTTTGTACAGTTATGTTACTGAACTCCACATAAGCCGTTCATTTATACCTTGGAAAAGGAGGGAAGGAAAAACAAACACCATGTGTAACGTTAATGTAGCAGGCAGCAAATTTTGTATCAACAGTTCTGCCATAGTATATAGGCATAGATGTGTTTTAATGTTTTATAGGAAACTTGCATAAGTACATCTTTAAAAACTAGACATGCTACTGTACAGGTATAGAACTATTTGTCAAGCTCCAGCTTTTCTCTAAGGGCCATTTCTGCAGTATTTAAGTGCCTTACAACAAATTAGATTATATTCAGACAAACACAGAATCATTTGCTTCTCCTCTGTAGGGCTTTCTTGCATGTGCGTGTATGTACACACATATCAGAACATACACACAATACATACATACAACTGCATATATTTTTATAATTTTTGATGAGAAAGTTTATTAAGATTTTATGCCCCAACATCCTTAAGATGACAATTTTTATGTAAATTGAATAAGACAAAGAGGTCTATACATTTGTATTTTGACTATTGTTGTATCCATGCCTGTAGACTGATACATTTATGAAAATAATTTCAGAATCTAGATTAATTTAATTTGTTCTTTAAACTCAGTCCCTGAATGATTACTGGAAAAGCACATGTTTATTTTCCAATATTTGTCATACACTGGCTTACACACTGCTTGAACAGAAAGGTGCTGAACAGAAATTGCCTGGTGAGACCCGCTGCAGGAGCCACCCTGTCACACCTTTGACCCTGTGCATGCAGCTGGCATCACACAGATGCTTGGAGACATGGCAAATGTCCTAGCCCAGCTTCCACCTGCTGTAAAAAATACCCAGGCACAAAGGGAAGCTCAGTTAAGCCTGGTGAAATTGCTGCTGTGCCCTCCAGATGCCAGTTGCAATGTACAAAAGGCCGTAAGAAAGCTGCCCATGTGCCCTTCGTTTTCACACTGTCACAGCTAAGCTGTACAGCCTTATTTAATAGGACTGACAGCATAACCTACATGGCACAGCTTTTTCGACCAGTTCAGAGCATTGATTGTACTTTATTTATTCGGCACTTGAGCTATCAAAGGGAAAAAGTGCCCGTGGCAAGCTAGGTTGCAGTAACAATCTGTGCATTTCAAACTGCCTGCATCTACTTAGTTACTATAACTACTCCCAACTGCGTGATTAAATACAAATGACGTTTCCATATATTAACTGTAAGCTTCTTTCCAATATGTGCTGAACATGATACTTAAAACAGGATTCTCGAATGGAATAACATTTATGGGAGTAATTTCCCAAATGTGTATGATTATCACTTGCAAAGATGTATACACCAGTTAAAATCCACAGTATGATGAAAAATCATTTCCAATATGCTGAGAATGGAAACAAAGAATTAAAATTCTGCTTCTTCACAAAGAAGTCTCTCGTATAAATCATCTACCTGTTTGTCACTCAGACATTAATATAGTGTTCAAATTTGTACATGCTGCATGCTATTTATGTGTAAACATTATCTATATTACTATATCAATACTGTCTTTGGAAATTATATTGTTTTAAATAGACGATTTAACATTTGAAATTACCTTCAATTCCTGTTCTATTTTTTTTTTTAAATGAACTAAACTTCAGTCAATGAACTGCTGACCCTTAATGGAGTGGTTACGTTAAGGCATTTTGAACAGAACAACAAGCAAGCCAGTGAGGTAAACAAAAAATAGGATAAAATTAAGAATAGTAGATCACTCCAACCAGTTATCTCCCTCTTCTAAGAGCACTGGCTTTGTAAGCAAGGGAAATTTGATAGCTCTGTTTAATCTGAACTTTCGTAACTCGTTTGATAGGGCATGTGTAAATGGTTAGCAAAACAAGGCAAGCAACAGAAAGCTATCATTCAGAAGGTGGAGAGGGAAGAGGAAGGGGCAATGTGAAGTGCAGGACTTACTCCAGTCTGAGCTCTAAAACTGATTTCCGCGTGAACTACCAACCCTTAAATTGCCTACTTTCAACCCCAGTTCGTATCATGAGTTTTTACGGGTTTATTCATTGTTTAATCACAGAATGAGCAGGATGTGAGAGACACTGGCAAGAGAGAGACAAACATACTGACACGGTGCAGAAAGAGACATATTTCTAGTAGAGGGAGGGAAGAACTGATGCCTTTGCACATGACATTGGGACTAGCTTAATCACACCCACATTCAAAAAGACAGATTCACACAGGAGCAGGTGCAGGAGAGGCTCTGAGGACGATGCGGGGAGCAGGTCTCAGATCAAAACCATCAGCGGTCTGAAGGAGGACTTGCCTACAGTCAAGTTCTTCAGGCTACTCTGATAACTAGGCACTGCTGAAGGCTGCCACTGAAATCTCCTCCCTCACTGTGGTTTAGGAATATTTTCCTTTGACTGCAGTGCCTGTGATCCACTCCTGGGATGCGGAGAACTGAGGATATCTCCCCATATTTGTTCTTTTATGGGGAAGGGGGATTGCTGGTCTTCAAAACCACTAGTCAGATTTAGGTACCTCTGAAGGGTTCCCATGGCAGAGACCTACAACCTGCCACTAGGATATTCAGGATGACAGTACTTTCCATGCATCCTATTCAGAAAAGTGTTGGAGATAACTTGAATCAGAAAACAAATAAAGTTAGTGTGTGTCTTTCATGTCATGGTTAGTGCACTAAGAGAGAAGAGACAGTGTATCTGTTTCCAAGGCCTTAGTCCAGAATTAAAAAAAATTACCCCCTGCACACCATTGAAATAAGGAAAAAATGCTGGTGCTTGAAATTCCTTGCCCTTGTGTATGGCACAGAGGACTGAAGGTAGTACTGATTTCTGCTTCCAGGCTGCACTTACAAGGCAGAGCTGCAGAGAATTGCAACTTTCCTGTCTTCTAGCAGATACTGTTGATCTCACCATCTACCATTACTTCTTTTAGTCAGAAGCGAACACGTGTATATCAATGCATCCCATGCAAATGCAATCACCTGCACATGACTCATCAGCTGGGAGGATTGTTTGGTCAAAGCAAATAATGTAGTGCTCCTAAAGGAATAATGAACTTTCTGAGGTAGAAGGGTTAGAAGTACTATCTCACTTTTGCAAAAGATGAAGCAGGAGGAGATTACTTACCTGTTCCTTCTTCTCCGTATAATGTGTCTCCAAGAAGAGGCTGGACCATTACAAGCACTCCAAAGTAAATGATCAGTGAAAAATAACATATCCATGTGTTGGAATAGCCTTTAAGACATGTGAGCATAGTCTCAGGGTTTTATGTCTCAAAGTAACTGTTGTTACAAAAGATGAGGGGAGATTTTTTAATCTTGAAAATATTCCTCGGGCAAGCCTGAAACAAAATGGATTCACAAAGAAATAAAAAAACCTTATATAACTGGTATCTAGCATATTTGTATCTATTAAAATATAAGTAGACTAAGTTTTACATTACCTCATATTCTTTCTTCTCAGGTGTGCATGATTCCGAGATGTAGACCAGATTGAACATATCAAAGTCTGCAATTTCTGCTTATTTTTGTTTATGGCTCTTTCTTTTTCTTTTCTCTGGGTTTTTTGGGGGTTTTGTGTTGGTTTTTTTTTTTTCTTTCCTGGCTGGACAACAAATGTTACACCTAACATTTCACATTTAAAAAATACAGGCTGTTCCTGTAATGATCACAGCATTTAGAGAAAAGCATTGAATCTGACAGATTTGTGTAAGATAAGAGTTTTGTAGTTAAACGTTTTGTGTTTCTTTATCTTTGTGCTTACAATATAAGTTATATATTTGGTTTGAGTTCTAAAAATATAGCCTTTTTGGATTCAGTGCTTAATGAAAACGGAGTATTATACCATGAAAGGTGACCTATTGAAAGCAAAGTGCTAATAAGTAGCAGATTGTTCAACATGACCTAAACCCTTTTTTTATTGAAAAATGAGATCTACAAAGGTACTTTGTAACATGTTTCATAAGGACTTAATTTTGCCCAGCACTAACAGGGCCATTAAATCTACTTAGAATCTGGATTACAAGAAAACAAGGATATTTGTATACTCTTTTACCTTTTTCTGAAAGTAAAAATGCCTGCCTCTTGTGCTCCCTTAAGATGTTTTCTGAAGAAACAAAAGAAACTTACTAAAATCTCCTCTCTGGGAGAAGAGTTAGAAAGAAAAAGGCAGGGCCAGGGGGGCAGATGATGAGCTGTGGAACTGACTTTTTTTTTTACCATTAATTACAGATGATTGTGCAACTCACAAGAGGCCTAATGAGCACTCTCCTAATGCAGCCAGGTGGTTGTCTATGGAGCAGCCACATAGTCTTATGTCCACCATTCCCTACCTAATTACAAAAGCAAATGCATTTCATAGATGCATTCCTGTAGCAAGTGGAGGCAATGGCCGAGCAGTAAACATGCTGTGATTGTTGCTGACCAGGGGTTTTGCTGTTGTGCCATTGCTACCTTGCAGGGCCACCCCCCCATCCCACAATGTACTTCTTAGACTCACCCATTGGTGCTGGTCCCGCATTTGAACTGTAAACTCTTCAAGGCCACTACTTCACATCTCTTTGAAGAGCATGTAGTGCTGGGGTGCCATGGCCCAGAGATGTCACCAGAAAATAAATCACTCTGTTGCGTTAGAAATTTAGCTGTAGCTGGAATCTCCATCTGACCCAGCTTTACAGCTATCCCTGTTCAGGGAACACTCACCTGCTCAGACAGCACCCTGCTGGGGGTCCTCCAACACCTCCTAACAAATCAAAGACTGGGTGTTGTTCCCTAGATTTACAATCTGTCAGGAACAATCACCTCAATCATATTTACCCGCAAGAAGGAAAATTAAGTTGGCATCTGTGAGGGCAGTAAAGGACTCATAGAAAGCTCTGAGAGCATCTTCCACAATGTTTACATTTTTTCTGCTGCCTGTGAAGACCTACTGGCAGGCCAAATGAGCCAAGAGAGTAGAAGGTCAGTGTTTTAATTGGATCCATGACGAAGAAGGGCAGTGTTTCACTCCTGTCAGCAGCCCTCTGTCCGGCCTCGAGCATGCCGCACAGGGCACAAACAGCTGGGAAGGCGGGGGTGCAGCACCCAGCATCGTCAGGCCATCCTTTACCCTGTGGAATTTGTGCCATTCATACATGGTGCTGATGCTCCCCTACATACCACCTTGGGAGGACCACACACTGTTGAGAGAAACCAAAATACTGAGCAAGAGATGATAGTACACCTGTCCTCTTTCTCTGATACTCATAACCACATGAAAGTAGTTCCCTCAATAGTTAGTGATTATGCACCCAGGGAGGGCTGGAAACTGGGGACTCAGATCTCCTTATATAGTGTCACAGATCCTCGTCCCTCTCATTTGGGCCAGTGAGTAGTGAGGGGCTTTTCTGCTTTGGCCGATTAGATGTGATCTGAGAGCTTTTACTGTCACACCCCAGGACGGAGACAAGCAGCGGCAGGACAAGTGACTCCTGATAACCTGAGGCACTAACTAGGCCCAAAGCAGGACTATATTATCGATATATATGTGCTGGAGCAGATACAGGCTTCTTTAGGCACATGCAACAGCAGAATTTTTTGGTGCCTCTGGAATTTTGTAGACACGAACTTGGACACTGAGGCTGTTCAGACGCCTAAGGGTTTTGTGAACATCACCTGGGCTTAAACGTTAGGCTTAAATGTTTTAGTTCTCCTCACTGCTCTTTCAAGACAGTCTTTATTTTTATTGTGACACATTAATTCAGCTATAAAAGTATCATAAAGATCCTTCCTTTGCCAGTTTTAAGGTTATCTGATGTACATATTCAGATTGGAAGGGGAGCTGCAGGAAACTCATCAGTGGGTATTTTCTTCACGTAATACAAGAGAATAATGACTTCACTCCTGTTCCACACTCATAATGCTGCCAGTAGCATAATGTGGTCTGCTTGTTTGTGCTTTTCTCAGATGCCCCAGCAGGCAGGAGAGAAGGTGGAAACTGCCTGATGCAGCTTTCTCGGACCTGTTTCTTTTTACTGTGGGCACCAACTGGCTATTCTGAACCCCTGGTGCCAATGGGTTTCCTCCCTGCCTTTCCTGCCTTATTTCAGTCTCCCTGGTGCTGGGATCCTGTTCACGCACCAGCTGCAGCTCATGAGCCTAGGACTGGGCTTTTTGTGAGGTCTATCATGTAAGTGGGCTCATTTGGAGGGAGGCAAGGAGGGAAATGTTTGAGGGAAGAGTTTATTGGATATGGCTAAAAGTTTGCATTATGAGGACTTCATAGTATTGGTCTTCTATACAAATAACAGTTTACCTTAGCTTTTTTGTCTGCAATTTCTTATTCTTTGTTTATCATAAAAAGACCTCACATCCTCCTTCTAGCAAACTTCTTCAGTTTCTGCTTTGCTAGACTTTTACTATAGAGCTGCTGGGACAAATTCTGGGATGGTTATGTCCCTGGCCGTTGCCTTGGAGGGACAAAAGGGGCCAAAGCCTATGCCCCGGCTTCAGCAGCTCACAGGACTTACACTTGCTTCTTGTGGAAGAACTGAGTGAGGTGATATGAATGGAGATGTGGTCAGCACTCAGAGACGTCCCAGAAACACATTGTAATGCGACCTTTTGTCATCATACAGACTGCCACAACTACATTGGTGGTTAACCTCTCCTCAGCCCAAGACTGGTACCTGTTCTTCAGCACAGCTCAGATCCAAAGCTCCACCAGCACAAAACCATCCCCACTACAGCACAAGTACAGCCGTGCGCATGGTGGTGTCCTGACTCCAGGAAAGACGTGCAGCAGAGCAGGGAAATCAGGCAGCTCTCTTGACTGTCAGGCCCCTGCTCTAACCTCTAGAGCACACTTCATAAATGTTTGAATCTTTAATAAAATCTTCTGGGTGTCTGCTTCCTGCAACACTAACTGTTTTAAAGTATTCATGCGTTATTTGTTTATGACTCTTAAACAAATTTATTAAACACTCTGCATTCTTTTTAGTTAAATTTTGTTTTTTTCCCCTTTCACTTTAATAATTGATATTGTTTTGGATACATAAATATGTCCTAAGAGTATTTGTCATTTCCTAATGTTTACAGTGGGAATTTTTTTTTTCTATAAAACTGTGGGATTTTTCTTCCGTATAGAGTATGCTTTTCTGTTACATGCACATTTCAGAAACAGTCACAGACAATGCATCTGGCAATGGCATGTGGATTTACAGGAATTGCAGTTAATGCTGCTTGGAAAACCTCATGTTTTAATTTCTCACTCATCATGTGGTCACAGAGAACAACGACACCCCTCATATAAAATATTACAGAATTCTGTTAAGTGATGGATAAAAAATTTCTGGCATGCTCCTATCTATTTTTGACAATTACTGAATTAGAACTTTATGTCTAACATACTGGGAATAGACAGGGTGGTGCAAAGGAGAACAAAAGAGTTCAGAGGAACATGAGAGTCTCTTAGATAAGGGGCTTATTGCATGCAACTCAGAGATGAAACTGGGTTTAATGAACTACTTTTACTTTATGTAAAGAGTGGATAGAAATCCTGAGCTGCTCTCTGCCTAAATTTTGCAGATAGATATAATCAGGAAAGTCAACAAAGAGCTCAAACACTCCTGCTCCAAATTTTTAGTAAGTCCTGGATGTTATTTTCTGTGTTTCTGGTAACATCAAGAAAAATAAATAATAAATAAAACAGACAAAGACAAACTGGGTTTGCTCTACAATGAGCATTTTTTTTTTTTTTTAAAAAAAAGGGTTCCTGAAGTCACTGGAATCATCTTCGCATGGAGCTGGTGAAAATAGTGTGGATTCACTGAGGAAATGCTCCTTATAGGCACCTGCCAGCTGATAAGGTCACAGATGTAAAATCTTGCATTACTTGCCCCCCTCCCCCTGGAAAATGAAAGAGCACCCTCTACTTCTTATCTCCCTTCTGAAAATGATTCTTGAGTCCCTTGTGCTTGAACCAGTCCCAGCTACAAGAATGTGACGAGAAACAATAAGTGCAACAGGTCAAACCTGCCAGTTGGATGAGCAAATGATGCCTGTTACTAGCACTCAGGCTAGTCTAAACTCCATGGAAAAGCCAATGGATAGCAAAAAAGCCCAGAAGAAAATCTTCCGTCTCAGACTTTTCCATCTCTTTGTGTTTGAATCAAACTTTTCTGGCTGTGGTCAATGAGGCATATATGCAATAATTTGTGGAGCGAGAGCATTATTTTCCAGATGAGACTCACCAGGTGGCAGTGCTATATCCAGTCCATAAGTGCCAGTGGCTTTTAAAGAAATGTCACGTTGCTGCCAGTGGGAAAGGGGACACCAGCAAGGCAGTTTTGCTCAGGAAAAGTGGAAGGAAGAAAAAAAAGGAAAATGGGTTTTGGCTCCTGAAAGGACAGAAAGGGCAGGGAGCATTTGGTTTACATTCATATGATGGTGACCCTGTGTTGGGGGTAAGTGGGATCTGCTGGGATGTCTGGGACCAGATCCCAGGGGAGGGATCTAGTTTTGTAAATGAGACCCTTCACTCCATCTGATGTCAGTGTCGTCTTGCACTGCCCCTGCTCCTGTGGCAGAGCAGTGAGGAAGAAGCAGGTGGTGACAGTGGAGATTCAACTATTAGACACTCAGACAACTTCTTGTGACCACACGGTACCTGGCATCTTGGGCACAAAGGGAGAAGACTTCACAAGATGTCACCAAAAAACTAATACTTACCTATGATCTCTCCTAAACTAGAAACAGGAGAAAACGCATAGATATGGAAGAGCACCTGGAATAATGCAACATACAAGCTGGATGGGGCTAATGTCCATTACATCTCTGAAAAGGCCAAGAGGGAAATGAAATCACACTGCAATAAACAATGAAGGCAAATCAGACTGCCACTTGACTTGCCTGAGCAATATTAAGCAACAGAAAAAAAAATTACAAGTGCTTTTACATCAGTACTAATAAATGAGCTGGGAGATAAATTTTCTGGAGACAATAGAGGGCTGCTTCCTGAAACAACTAGCCTCAGAAACCACAAGAAAAGAGGCTATTTTGGATAAAATCTGGAGTGATGCACAGGACCTGCTTCAGTGACAGCCTCTGTGATAGTGACTACAGTACTGAATTTCAAGAAAAGGAACTGTATAAAAATGAGGTAACTGGTCAAAAACGAGCAAATAAACAAGCAAAAACCTCATAAAAGCAGCTGTCCAAAATGGCAGAAGCCTATGAGCAGCCTGGTGGCTGTTAAGAAATATAGTGCTAGAAGCCAGGTAAAAAGTGTACCACAATTCAGAAAGAAAACAAAGCAGTCCAGAAAATCCCTTCAAGCCTTAACTGGAAAGTTATGCAGGCTATCACATGGAAAAGCATTTCTTAAAAAAAAGGGAATCTGGCCCAAAAAAGGAGGACAGGAAAGTCCATACACACAGCAACTTGAAAGTAAATAAAAAATGAGAGGGGCTGAAAGGAACGTGAAGAGTATGACAAGGAGTTCCCCGAAGGCACCCATGGCAGGAAGCAGGCAAGGGGATTAGTGGGACCATGTGGCCACAAAGTATAGAGGGGGCACACAGGCCAGGGTAACTCCTGTGTACTAAAGGGCTCTGGAGGGCTCCAGGAGCCACAGCCCTGTGACTCTGCCTCCAGTTCTGCCCCCTGAGCACCCGTGCTGGCTGTGTTCAGCAACGACCTGGGAAAGCCAATGCATGGTAAAATCTGCAAGTCTATCTTGGGTAGACAACATATTCACAGATTGTAAGAAACCCCAGGAAAACCTCACAAAACTGAAAGCATTGGAAAAAAGGGGGCAGATGAGCTTCAATATCAATAAATGCAAGTTAATGCATCTAGGGAACAGAAATCTAAACCATGTTTGCATGACACTGAAACCTGAGCTGTAAATGCCAGCTGTAACTGAGATGCAACTACCAGAAAGAGACCTTGGAGTCATCACTGGCTGGCTTTAAAAATCATTGTCTCAGTGCACAGTGGCAGATGCAAAAGGGAGTAATCTTGGGTATCATCAGGCCAAAACATCAGCAAGGTATCATCACTGAGAGCAAGACAGACTTTTTGTCACCGTATTAAGCTGGCAAGTGCCATGCCTCGAGTGCTGTGTGTGCAGTCCTGGCTCTGTGTCTCAGGAAGGACTTAGCGGAGTTGGAGGTGATATGGGAGAGGACCAATGAAAAGGATCCGGGGGATGAAGAAATTGCCTTCCAAAAGGAGACTACGAAGGCTTGGGACCCTTCATTTTGAACAGGAAGAATAAGCGTGACAGAAGCAGGAGGGTGCTGGGTAAACTGAATGCAGAGTTGTTATTGGCCGAGTCCTTGAACTTGATGAAGCAAGAGGCAGACTGGTTTAAAAGCAAGCGCATAGTAAACTCTTGTACCTGGTTCCCATGGTGGAGGTGAAGGCAAGCAGTACCAGCAGGCTGAGAAAGGGAGAAGACAAATTCATGGTCAGCAGGTCTATAAACAGAAAGGTCTATAAACTAGAAGGACTAGACAGGAAAATACCCTATAACATCTCTAATCCAATGATTGCAGAAATGGATGCAATGCAAGGGAAATGGTCTGCCCTGAAGTGGCCATGCTCACATGTTAAATGTCCAGTTGCTGTTTCTGCAGACAGAGGGCCAGACTGGATGGACCACTGGTTCTAGTCTGTTGGGCATCTCTTCTCTTACATTCTCGTATAATGTCAGGGTTGGAGAGAGGAAACTGTGTAATTCCAGAGTGCACCAAGGAATCTTGCTGTCTGTCTTCATCTCTGTACCTTGCCTCAAATCCCATTTGTGCTGAGATTGCTGAAAAAAATGGTTATGTGCCTGCTGATTGTAACTATCCCTGCTACAGCACCAGCTCATGCCAACAAGAAATTACACTATAAATACACCCAGCCTTTAGCTGGAAATTGCTTAGATTTCTTCTATCAATTGACAGAAAGGTGGTATCATTGGAATGGAAACAAACAAACAAAAACCTTACACTGGCAGAAATATGCTTAGTGGCCAAAAATACCTGGAGGGTGAGCTCAGGCCCTTGGATTTCAGGTCAGCTTGTGATGGAATTTTGCAACTTCAGAGCTGTCTCTGTGTAGAAAGCAGAGCTTTTCCCTGCTATTTTTATAGCTATTCCTAGTTAGCTGCTGTTCCAGCCCTCATCCCTTTACTGGCATTCACTAGGCTCTGATTATTTGCTCAGCTTTCTTCCATTTTCTCCTTGACCACATCTAACCTTTTTTCTTTTGTGATCCTCTTTACTTCTCTGTACTGCACTCAGAGGCATCCTGCCAGACCGGGGCAGCTCAGACCACTGCTTTTACGTCTTCTCAGATGAAGTGTGAGAATCACTCTAGGTTGCCAGTTTCTTCTCCTTCCTTCCTTCATCCTCGCAAGAGGTAGCCTCATACTTGACTTCCCCCCTCGCTATTCTCAGTCTTCCCCATGTCTCTCCCACTTTCAGTCTATAGTGCCATTTGCTTTCATGGAGTATAGCAGTATATATATCCTGATATAGACGGGTAAAATCAAGGAGCAGAGACACTGGAGGGTTGGCCATTAGAAGTTTTGCTCTTTAGTAGCAAAATGGTTGTTCCTGAAAGAGACTTGTGCAGTAGCCTAGGAATCTGAGGCAGCACAGTCGTTTGGCATAGAGGAGCTGGCTTGCCTGGCTTGGTTTCGGAGAGTGCTGTCGCATAGTTCAAGTGGGGTGATGGCCCTGTGGTGTAAAGTCATACTGCCCTTTCATGTTAGGGCAGCTGGCTCATGTCCTCCCTTCCCCAGAGTTTGTCTGTGTGTGTGTCAGTAAGTTACTTGATCCATGCTCTTGCACCAGTCTCTCGAGCTTAACTGCCTGAGAAAATTTGGAAGCATGAAAGCAGTCAATCTTTGTGGGCTGTTTAAAGTCTCCTTCTGTCAGGAAATCTCAGTGTTTGCGCAGCAAAAATCAGGGGAGAGAGAATGAAACGAGAACATGAAAGAGCTACAAATTATATTAACACAAAAGTCACAAGTAAAAAATTACTACAATGTGTTAAAAGTACTTCCCCCTACAAACATTTCTATTTCCTCCTTAACTTTCAAGCCCGTAAAACACAAGAACACTGAAGGGAAAATGGTTTGTGCAAAGCCCACTGAACACTCATTTGCTACCAACACCGATAGCTGCAGACATGACAGCGCAGCAGCAGACACACCACCCCACAACTATTGCTGCTCCCATTGCACCAAAATACATACAGCTCAGACATTGCCAGTAAATTTGTTTCATATTTTCCCAGGCAGCTCTTGAGGCTGGTTTCCTAAAGAGACCTAACCACCCACTCCCTCTTGGCAGCACCAGCCCATGGTCCTGGGGTGATAAGGTGGTGAGATTGTCCCCTTGCTCTTGCTAAGGTCTCTTCCCCATCCCAATTTTAAGGTGAGCTTCAGGTCTCCCTGCTGCTTTATTTGGAGTAGAATAGACAGCATTTTTAGAGTGATATACTTACTTTAATGCTGTCATAAACAGATTTTATGGCAGCAGAATCATTTCCAGCCAAACCTTTGGCAAAACATAAAGAATCTACACTAAGCTTATGACTTCTTCTATGATGTCTCAGACATAAAAAGGGAGACTAGATTTTTTTTTGTCTCATATTGAGTGCCTTTCTGAGATTCTCACGCATATGCTGTTTTCCAGCATAATCCTTAAGTATTTCTTAGCCTCAATCCATTCACTGTGCCTTTAAACTGCTTGCTTTGGCATCTCCAGTGACACCTTTTCTGGCTCATGGAGATAGATTGTACTTTGCCCTTTTCCTTTCTATCTTTCCACACTATTTTTTTTTTCCAGAGTAAAGTATATTCAGGAAATTACATGCTACTTTGAAGGTGGGTTTACAGCTTGACTACTAGAAGAATCACGGAGTGGAGGAATTTCATTTTGAGTATCTTCTCAGAGTTGGTGCTGGTTTGGGGATGGAGAAGTTAGTGAGGAGAGGGAAGACACAAAAAGAGCAAAAGAAAAGGGTTTGGTGCTAGGAAATGGTTTAACCAGATAGCTTAAATCTTGCCACTTAGCTGGTACAGTTGGCTTGTGGCTCACAGAAATACTGCTGCATCTTCTGAGAAAATTAATGTTCCTTAGAAAAGTAAGATTCTATTTTATTGGTTTACGCATACCTTCTTAGCCATTTTGAGTAGAGAGCTGTGGCTTCACTATTTTTGCTACTGTGCTTGAGAAGTTGTTCTTCCTTATTGCCAGGGCCTGCCACTTAGACCATGTCAGGTGGGAGGACGGTCTTTTACTGTTGATACCCTTCTCACATTTCCTGCCGTTCTGAATACTGTTACTTGTCTCTGTTTCCAGTCAGATGTGGATATGCATGCCAATTTGCAAAAGGAACATTTTGGTATATCTTTTCATATAATTATGGTCTGTTTCATTCTTCAACTTGAACCCATCTAAACCTCCATATCCCAAACTCTTCCAAATACAAGCAGACGTGAGAGTATGAGGAATCAAATTTGCAAAATGAAACTCACCCTGACTACAGCTTAACACAAAGGAACCTGTTTTGGTTTAGGTTTGAATTATATTAAGCTCTTTTTATTTTTTTTCTCTCTCTGGATATTGTTTTTTGATATTCTAGCTGAATGGAGCATGAAGAAGTGACTAAGACTCCCCTTTACTCACAGAGTAAAAGCTTCATGACAACTGCCTCTGTGACATTTACACTCCATGTAATTTCAGTCCAAACCTCAAATCTACAAACCAGTTCAAGTGCTGATGTTGAACCTCTTTCACTACAGAACCTGAATCTAAGCACTTCTTGTCCCCATGTTTAAAGTACATGGATCATGAGTAAAAGTAAATTCAATGCATTAATTGCTAAAATGCTGTCTCAGTATTCTAAAACAAAGTTTATTTTAAAAGGGAAACTGTTAGTAATTAATATTGATGCTGTTTGATCTCAGAAAATCCTCTGAGTCTAGGGCAATTCAAAGTGCACAGCATATAAAGTTAGGGATGCATGCGGTAACTCTAAAAATAAAACAGAGGATGCAAAGACATGAAAAATTGTCAAGAAATCTGGAAGAATTTACATGTCTCTATATGTTCCTTTTGAAAAAGAAATTATAGGAAATACTGAGCTGTGGATTGCAGGGGGACAGGGACACTATAAGGTGGGAAGACCAGGAATATAACAAAAATGTGCTTTCTACGAGAAATATTTTTTATTTGAAAGGCAGCAAGGAAAAGAACTCAGTGGGTAAACTTTGCCAAAAATTAGAGCATTTCTCTGGCTGATAGAGCACCAGAGCAATATAAAATGGAATAAAAGCTGATGAATCACTGTCATTTCTATTGGTAAAAAAGCAATACAAGATCCTTCAATGTCAACATTAGATATGAAATGTGTTCCTTGCCGTATTAAATTGCATTTTATTGAAACAGCCAAGGTAAATTTTAACTCTTGACTACTCAGAGCGTTCACTTTTATGCTGTATGGCATGGGGCTAACCTTTCTGCTAACAAAAGGGTTCACAGGAGACCACAGACCCATTATAGGCAACCTTGTGGAATATTACATGCTTGATGCGGGTCACATTCATCCCTCACTGGGGGTAAATGGATGGCTTTTCATGTAAAGAGGAGCAAAGAGCAAGGTGAGGAGAAAAGGCCAGGGGAGTCTCTGGGAGAGGAATGGGGTTGCTGGTGATGAGCTCTGGAGCAAGGTCTAAATGAAAGCTGGCTGGTCTGTGCCTTGGCTTCCAGGAGTGCATAGAACAGGGAGCACCGCAGGAAAAATAGGGGGGCAAAATCACAGAATGGGTAAACATTATTTACCTTTTATTCTTACTAAGAGTTTCTTAAAGGAACTGTTGAGGAAACCCTAAAAGATGTGTGAGGCTGAAGAGGTACCAAGGAAGAGATGTTTGTGAAAAGTAGGCTTAGGGTTGTGCCTGACAAGAGTAGTGAGTAAAATATTGGTGCGTGAAAGACATATGTTGGAGCAGATAAGGAGTTGTACAATGTTTTAGTGGGAACTTGAGATGCTTTATAGCATTAAGAGAGGAGACAATAAAACTAATTGGCTGGAAGACTAGGTCTTCCATACATACATCTCTAGAGACCAGGTCCCTAGATGCATTCCAACATGCTGAGTTTTATCATACAGTATTATTACCTAGTATCAAAATGGTCTGAGCATCATAAAACACTGTTTTTAAGATTCTTTAAAAAAAAATTAAATATGGTCAAGTCATTAAAAAGGGATTTTCAAATGTTTAGAAATTTTCAAAACTCTTTTCAAAACACAAAATTTTCTTTTTCATCTTGCGTACTGTGTGCAGTTTTGGGCGCCACAGTATAAAAAGGATGTGAAGCTACTAGAGAGTGTCCAGAGGAGGCCCAGGAAGTTGGTGAAGGGTTTAGAGGGGAAGGTGTATGAGGAGCAGCTGAAGTCACTTGGTCTGTTCAGCCTGGAGGAGGCTGAAGGGAGACCTCATCGTGGTCTACAGCTTCCTCACAAGGGGAAGAGGAAGGGCAGGCGCCGATCGCTTCTTCCTGGCGACCAGTGACATGACCCAACGGAATGGCAGGAAGATATGCCAGGGGAGGTTTAGGCTAGACAGTAGGAAAAGGTTCTTCACCCAGAGTGTGGTGGAGCACTGGAACAGGCTCCCCAGGGAGGTAGTCATGGCACCGAGCCTGACAATATTCAAGGAGCATTTGGACAATGCTCTCAGACACATGGCATGAATTTTGATGTTGTCCTATACAGGGTCAGGAGTTGGACTCAATGATCCTTGTGGGTCCCTTCCAACTCAGGAGATTCTATGAAAATATGATGATTTTAAATATCTGTTCTTACTGTGATCAGAAATACAAATAAATAATACCATGGTCATGCTGATGCTACATGTCAGTTATGCTGTTAGGGGCAGATTCAAAATTCACTGAAGATGATAATACAACTTCTACATGGTCTGATAGGTCCTTAGTCATTCCATATACTTCTCATCACCTTTCTTCCCATGCACAAGCATTCATTTTTACACCCATTCTAGCTTCTTAACCCACAGAATACATTTATTTTTCCACCTATTAACAGTGCTTGTTTATTGGCTTTTTGTATGACTGTGGCTTTTTTCAAGACATAAAATGATGCATTGTCTTTGCAAAGGGCCTCTCTACTGCCCTGATGTTCATTACAGAATGCACATACCCATCACCCTCCTATCTACACCATCTTATTTGCCTGAAAGTAATATAATTACACTTATATGCCATCTATTTCATCTGTGTTTCGTGCTAGTTAAATCAGTTTCTTATGCATTTGTTTCATGCATTCACCACAAATTGGTATGTATAACCTATGCATATATTCATCTCGTCAAGTATTCATGTACTGGGTTCCTGTGTTCATTATTGACAGAAATTATTCATCCTAATGAATCCATGGGAACACCAGAAAGAGCATATAACGCAAAAATAACTTAAATTATACAAAATGTGCTAGGAAATGTGTGTGTGTGTATGCA
This sequence comes from Fregata magnificens, assembly GCA_013389945.1. NCBI lineage: Eukaryota > Metazoa > Chordata > Aves > Suliformes > Fregatidae > Fregata > Fregata magnificens. The sequence continues at coordinate 11,636 of WAAD01022156.1, read as the reverse complement.
TGTGTGTGTAAAACTTGCTCAGATTAAAAAAGAATACCTAAAATAACACTTGTGCATATTGGCTGGATGTGTGGATTTATAGAGCCCTTTTACTTCTCCAGCAGTGTGATCAGAAGGACCCATGTGCCAAGTGTACAATTCTTTCAGAAAAATAAGCAAACAGCATTTTGCGTAGTCATTACGTAGTGGTTGGAGCCCTCCCAAACACAGAAAGGGGAAATCTGTGGCCATTAACCCCCTTTAGCTCTCCAAGTGTATTCAGTGATTTAAAAAAATTAATGCTAGTAAATGTATAACTGACAATGGACCTGTTTGGGGTGGTCTGTGGGGACGGTGGTTGTGGGTTGGCTAGGTTTTTTTAAGAAGGAGTGAGTGTTCAGGTTCAGTGTATATCACCAGGCAGCTTCACCCAGTTAAAAGGAGTCAGCCTTTGCTGCTCAATTGGCTGTCATTACAGCAGCAGTACCCAGGATTCACACTATATTGCAGTGGAACACACACCAGGGGATTGGTGTGCATGAAGATGGAAGGGACTGTACTATGGTCACCCTTGTTAGGCTGGTCTGCTTTGCAGGACAGTGCAAAGTGGCCTGCAGGCAAGTCTTACATGCTGCAGCATATGTAGGATGTGTGGAGGATAACGTTTCTGATATTATGACAAGATGAAAAGAAGCATTCTCATATGCTAGAACGGGAACACCTAGCCTCCGTGGTCCAACTATCCTCTCAATTAATTCATAAGCTTTTTAAGGAGGGGCCACCTAGACATACAATGCTCTATAAAATGGGACTTTGACACTTGAGTGGATTGACCATGTATTGCTGATTGCCTCTTTTTACTGCTTTGATCCCAAGATCTTAAAGTACTTTATAAATATTAATGTATAAAGACTCAGAAATATTCAGTCATTGTGTCTACGCTGTTGCTCATGTCACAGATGGGGGCAAACATATTAAGGCTACAATTTATTCCACCTTGCTTTACATTTCTGTATATGTGTGAGTTATTGCAGTTCTCCTTCATATTCAGGGGAGGAAATGAGAATTTTTAAGGTGTGACTCATTTAATCTATTTTATACATTTATTTATAAGGAAAGTAATGATGCTCTAGAAGTATCTGTTTCTCTCCATCAACTATGAAGGGACTTTTAAGGTGACTCACTCAGACTTAGATATCTGCATTGTATGAGTCTGTGTTTGCTATAAGAGGGACCACGGCTCAGTTTTAGCTGAGCCCAACTCTCCTAATTTCCATTACCATGCTTTGACTATACGACAAATACTACACGTATTACAGAAAGTTCCCTCATATTGTATCAGTCTATTAGATAGCATCTGATATGAAAAATAAGAAGATGGTAAATTTTCTGTCAGTATTCAAAAACTAAGAGGTTACTGGTAAATTTAAAGGTTATTAGACCAGCATCACTCCCTGGAAAATGATGGAAAAGCTATCATTAATTGTCATTGTTAAAAAATGTAGGATTTTCTCAACTGCCGCTATATTCTTGGGGAAAATGCTATCAAAAAAATCCCTTATAAATTTTTTTAAGCTTGGCTAATAAAAGTAGTCACATATATATACACAAAATTATGCAAAGTAGTTAAAAAGCATTGCAAAAGATAAAGTTCAAATTAACACTAGTAAAAAGTTAGCTGTAGTCAGTCAAGATCATGTCAATGATTCAGTATTTGACTGAGAAACTTCATGGCATTGCTACACTGGAGTGAATGTAAAGATGTTCCAAAAAGATCCTTACCAATGTTTGTGCTATACAGTATTTTCTTAAGGATCTGAAAGAAAATGTAACCACTACTGTTAAGATTGGCAGACTAGGAAGTAAGAACAGGAACACAAATTAGAAGAGTAGCCTGAATTGTTTCATAAGTTAGAATCATTCAAGCAAAGCAAATCAGTCCAATCAAATATACAAAGATACTCCTTACTAGAAACACGTCATACATCTCTTTTCATTGACACACATAGATGTCTGCCTTTCAGTAGAAAGGCAATGAATGTGGAAAAATTTAGGAATCTTGATGGATCTTAGGATTCTTTAGGAACTAGATTTAGGAATCTTTAGGATCTTGGTGGAGAAGCAAGACAACACCAGCTCCTTTTGTGTTACTCTTGTAAATGAGCCAAATGGATCCTTAGAGCAGTGAGGAGGAATAGGGAGACTAATTTCATGTCTGTGATAAAGAATGGATGAAAATAACCTCAGAAACTAACAATACTGAACAACAAAGTCCAGTCCTCTTGTCCATACTTAAAATGGAGATGAAAACTTGCAAACGAAAAATTAAAGAGGGTACAGAAAAAAAGACAAAAGAAAGATCTAAGAATTTCAGTTCCAAGCTTGTTTAAAAGTTTTGAGATCACTGTTAATGTTCCTACAGTAATGTTGTAACATGTAATGTAAGTTATTTTTAGGTGCTAAAGCTCTTTGCAGCCCCCTTGGATGCAGTGTGCTTATGTGCACCATTGGTGTGGGGAGAATGACTTCTTCCTATAAATATCTTTGTAGGGAGAAAATACTGGGGATTAAAATTCTAGATTTTGTTGAAGGTGCTTCTCAGAAAGTTTAAAAAGTAAGTGGCTCTAAAATGAAGGGAAGACAGGGAAGAGAATGATGAGACTGCTGGTTTCCAGTTCTGGATGTTCACTTGGCTCACAGGTAAGCTGGAAGCTCTGCATAAAGTGTCTGGTTGATTTATGCCTCAAAGACAGACTTCAGGTTTTGACTGCAGACTAAATAAAGCTGTATCTTGCTATTATTATCTTTAATTGTCTTTGTTTATTGCTTTGTGATTCTTGAGTTAAAGCAAACCATGAGTTCAGCGAAAGTAGTGTAGTCTGTACCAGACTAACATAATACGTTGCCATTGCTGATTTTAAACTTTTTTATTAGGACTACAATAAAGCATCTGGTATGATGGAAAGGTATTAGTTATGAAAGGAAGATGGGCTAGATACAGAATAATGACAGAAATGCAGAAAGGGATAAAGGAAAGATTACAATTAGTTGAGCTGAAAGAGTTGAGTTGAGCCATTGATTTCAATTAAGATTCCTACTAAGAATCCTGAAGGTCTGATCTTGGGGCTGATTTTTTCTAGTATTTAGCATTTAGCATTTAGTATTTTCATTAATAACTTCAGCACTGAAATCGGGAGGTTGTTCATTAAACTGTTGATGACATAGAGGTGGCAGTTATTCTCATCATAGAGGAGCATTGGAAGAACATACAGGAAGAACCAGTTGACCAGGAGATCAAGAGAACTAGAAACATGAGGGAATAGACTAGTACTGAGGTTACGGAAAGTGGGGACTAGCAACAAGAACTTTTGCAAAAGGCTGTTGCTGTAAGATAGGAGAGCCAGATCATGTTCGTTAGACAAACACAGGATGAACCTCAGCTGACAAAATAGATACTGCTGTGAAAAAAGACATTGCAGTTGTTATATGCATGTATCTGACAAGACATTTTCAGTAAAGAAGACCAATACTAACTGGGTGAAGCACTGATGAGAGCTATCTAAGGATCTTAACATATGTCTGTCTTAGAATGAGGTTTCATCTCTTCCAGAGTTGACTGCTTCTCTACATTAGCTATATAGATGAAGCTTCGGGTGAAGACCTAACTTTCAAACCATTTTGCTGAGATCAGTCCCATGCCTTGGCTCTCAGTGACCGCTTAACAATACAGGGAAAACTACCTTTCCACCTTGAAAGATAGTGTTGGCATAAGAGCAAATAGGTATAAACTGTCTATAAAATAATGAGGCTCAAAATGTGAAGAAGTTATAAAAACATCCAAGGAGTGAGAATCTGAACAGTATGCCCAGTAGATGTGTAGGGAGTCAACAACCTAATTTTACAAGGGGATTTCATGAGTTTGTGAACAGATGCTCATTGTGATATAATTGACCCCATGATAGTAGGGTCTGGAGTCAATGGTGTTTTCATTCTACATTCTCTGTTTCTCTCTTTGGAACAGAATTGTTATTAAACATGTTTGTTAGTTATTAATTATTAATTGTTTACACATCCATTGTAAGTGAGGGAGATTCTTTTTTAATATTATATGAACATCCTAAATTTTTATAGACTTTCTGACTGAACAGTGTTCTTCCCAGGAACGTCCCTGTACCTGCACAACATTCTCTTTCAAAAGCCATTTGACTTAAATAATTCACATGCAGCCACAAATGTTCCATTTTCTGAAATGAAACGTGATGGTCAAGCATGCAGAATGTTTTCACAACTTCATGTAGATAAAAGCTACCTGAGCATGAAGGAAACAATCCTTTTTTTGTGTCTGGAAATACCAGCACTTTCATGTGGAGGTCATAAAAAAATGTATAATTCTGCATACCCACATTTATACTATTGTATTAGCTTTCCCCTGATTTACATGGGGCAGAAGATAACTATAATACACAAAGTATATCATGAGGCAATGCATAATGAAACTACAACAGATATGACATACTTTATCCTGAGGTACATGCACATATTGCCAGAGAAATGTAAGTGGAAATCTTATCCACTGAAAAGGTTGCAACTTAAATGGAATTGACTTGATAAAAATGTTGATTTTAGCCATTTGAAAGTTAAATATCTAGAGTAAACCAGTGATCTCAGTTTCTTCCCTATATGCACTAGAAACAGATAAGCATTTCCAGCAGGTGATTCATTCCACCTATCTGAGGGATTTACCGTATTTGCTCTCTGGTGATGCCAGTCATTTTCCAGAGATACTACATGATGCTGTTTTATTTATTGCCTTACTTCTATTAAGTTAATATCAAGTGAGGTGAAATTTTCCATCAATAAAAAAACTTTTATTTTGTTCCCTACACTAGCCAAGAGCTATTGAATTTAATTTCTGTAACCACAGGTAAGAACAGGAATATAGACTGAAACACCCCCATCACTTGTCCAAACAATTTTGGTTATGTCTTCAGCAACCTGCTAGTGCTGGTCTAAGCATCTTCTTCTTCCTATGCTGGTAGGGTTTAACTTTCTGTTTCCGTTACTGCAAACCCATCCCATTTACAGGTCAACAGGACAAGTAGCCCAACAGAGCCAAGAAAACACCTTCTTTCCAGGACAAGTCATGAAATGCAATCTCTCACCAAATCATGAGATTTCCAGATCAATATTGGAGGCCTTTGACTTCTGGAAAAAGTAGCATAATTTGCAGAATGCTTGCCTGTCTGATGATAATATAACTGATAAAGTTTTGCGATTTCTAGCATCATCACTTAGAGCAATTTATAACACGTTGAAGAAATAGTTAATTTTGTAGGATTATTAAGAAATCCACTCCTTGGCCTTCAGCTCCCACTGTAAAGCATCCCAGGATATCTCTGTATGACAACATACTTTCATTCAAATACAACTTAAGTCCTTTAGGGGCTCAAGAAGTCCTCAAGTGTGAGGAGAAGCTTACGCTTGAATGGTTCTGTTAGACAGGTTAGTTGGACAGGTTGCCATAATGACATATCTGGAGGCAAAGAAACCCATAGTTTACAGGTCACTAATTGCAGAAGACTCTGCATTCTTGACATTTGGTTCTGGAACAGTGTAATCAGCCATGTCTGTGGTTTTCTTTTAGCTTTTAGCTTGACTAGTTAGAACAAAATCCCTGACTAGCTTTTCTAGTTCAATGAAAATTTCAAAGTCAGTTAAGGTGATGTAATACAAATGTAAATGGCTGACCAGAAAATGGGTGAACAAGGGCAGTAGAACACCTCTCATTCCAGAATATTCTAGGAGTGTGAAAGGGAACCAAAGACAGGGGGGAAATCACCTTTTAACAGTTTCTGCTTGGATCAAGTTACTGTGATAAGAAGAAATGCCATCATGATAGCTGCCATAGAGTAACTATGCAGGGAGATTAACAGACTCATTGTGCCTTGAAGGCTGCAATTTGAACTGTAAGAGTCTTCATTTTGTAACCTATCACATTTAAACACTGATCAGGATATACTTTCTGAATAAAAGATTAAGACTTCATATATCAAAAAGACTTGTCCATTCGTCATGCTGCCTCAGTGAGGTAGCACAGTTGATGGAAGAGGAAATGCCCATTCTGAGGTGTACCTATAACATCTGATTGTTACATTTCAGTAGCTGATATTTTTTGATTGAATGCCTGAATATCCAGCAGAGGAGGGTTTTTTTCCCCCTGTACACAACAGCTGTGCCTTTTGAATCACACAGATTGGTTGAGAGGAGGTGACACTCCATAGGCCAAACATCATTCAGCACCGGCTGAGCTCACTAGAATGCAAATGCATCATCTTGATAGTCTAGCTTGAAAGACAACTGTAGTCACCGCACAGATATAGAGAGCAAGGGCAGAGCATGACAGACTGCAGTTGTTGGGGAGAAAAAGACACAATTCCTGGAAATATTTAAGTCTACTGCAGAAGCAATCACCACCACAACAAATCCCAGTTGCACTGGAATAAGAAGTAGCCCCAAGAACAATTACAGCAAATCTTTGACAATGCACCATGAATTAACTGTGCTTTTGATACAAATGACCTGTATTGCTTTCTATATGGTCACAAACATAAATACTAGAGTGGAGGAAATGTTGGCTCTTCTACTTGGATGATTTGTATTTCTATAGCCTGCTATGAAGATGACACAAAAGATTTATATGTCTGGGGATGCTTCTCAAAAGTAATCCAGTCTAATATCTGAAAGCTACCTAGGTAAATTCCTATCACAAAATTTCTCTGATTTGGGGGGAATCTTCTGTTTACCTCCCTCAGCAGTGGTGTGTAGGCACCTCTTGTTCTCTTATTCACCCCACAGCAAGGATAAGAGCAGTTTAAGAAAAGGAAAAGGACTGTCTGGACTCTCAGGCTTATAGCTACACTGATATAATATACCATATGATAATAGGGTAGGTTTTCTCATGTATGTATGACTAAATTATCTTCCTCCAGAACAGGGTGATCTCATAGATACTGCCTATTGGGAACAGTCTCTAGTTTACATTATCCCTCTGTGTCCCTAAGTATTCCCCAAGGCTAACTCACGAAACAGCTATCTGGAATAGGCAGAACCCTGTCAGGGACTGTGCTAGCAATTTAACACGTATGGACATTTGTACATCAGCACCTGAGTCTGTGCACAGGCTCTGTGAAGTTTACTAGTAAAGTCCTATTGCTGAAGAAAAAGTCAGGCAATGCTACACAGAAGCAGTTTCCATCCTCGTCAAGACTTTTTATAGCTTTCAGAGTAGAGAGTAGCTGCAGATGGCTGCCGCAAGGCAACGTGGCAATGTGGGCTTTGCCAGGTACAAACCTTGCAATAACAGAAAAGAGGTTGTATGTTTTGCTCCCTTTTCATCTTTGTAATTCGGCTTGTGGGTACAGGTGAAACCTATTAAACCCCTGTGGCTAAGGCATTCACATCTCTGGCACATGCTCACCAGAAGTGGGATGCATATGGACAAGGAATTCCAGTAACTCCCTTGCTCCTTATTCATTGCCTTCCACTCTAATAGGAATCGTTGATTAAAAGGGAAGGGTTTCCTTGAGAGGTGCCACACACAGAGTTAATCTGCTCTTCAGTGGGAACTGCACCATCCCACCAGCCAAAAACACTTTCCATAACCTTCTGTGTCTAGCAACAGCAGTGCTGCCAAAAGAGCATAGGTACCTTGTTGGACCTTTGAGTAGCTGATAGTTAGCCCCTGACCTGTTGATGGTTTTGAGGAACAAAGAAGGCTGGTTAAAAATTAAGTGAGGTAGAAGACAGAGAGAGACTATAAGGTAGTAGGTTGGTTTAGTAGTAGCAGGAAGTAGTGGATTTAGAGGCTGTTTTGTTAGAAACAAAGTAGAGCTGAACAGGACTATCTGATGCTTTCCTTCTGCATCACATCGCATCTACGTGCCTGTCTTTTGGAAGGAATCAATGCACTCCATTTCATGCTCTGTATGTTCCTATAGGATTCATATATTAAATTCACATTCTATATTGCCTTCTGCTGACCCACTGAATTGGTGGTGCTCGCTCTCTCTCCTGCCACAGTGAGCTTTATCACACATATCCTGAACAACTCCTTTCTAACTCAAAATCTGATACTTTTTCTCAATGGCTGTTCTTCTCTTGAAGCAGCAGTTACTTGCTCTGCCTTGTCATGGGTGTCTTTTGCTTCTTGCTTTACCTAAAATATACAATGATCACACCTGTCTTGATATTCATGCAATGACTGAGGCTAGAAGGCACTTCTGGAGATTGAGTTGTGCTCTGAGCCACCTGCTCAGAAAAGGGTCAGTTAGAGCAGGTTGCCCAGGATGGTGTCCATCTGGAGTTTGAGTAGGTGCAACAACAGAGGCTCCACAAACTCTCTGGGCAACCTGTTCCTTTGTTTGGCCACCCTGACCATAACAGATTTTTTTCTTATGTTTAAATGGAATTTTCTGTGTTTCAATTTGTGCCCATTGCCTCCTGTCCCATCAGTGAGCACCATGGAGATGAGTCTGGCTCCATCTTCTTTACCTGCCCCCCCCAAACAGGTATTTATAAACATGGATAAAATCTCCCTGAGCCTTCCCTTCACCAGGCTGAACAGTCCCAGATGTCTTTGACACTTCTTATATGACAGATGCTCCAATCCTTTAATCTTTTTCATGGCCCTCCGTTGTATTCATTCCAGTGTGTCCATGCCTTTCTTGTACACATCTATGGCAGCACTCAGCTGTGTGAGCTATCCCATCACATCTCCCTGATCCTAGCGAGTTCATAGCACTGTAACTGCACATAGACATCTAATTCCTCCTGTTTGTTCCCCATGCTGCAGACATTAGTGTATAGCGCTGCAGACATTAGTGTATATCACTTCAGACAGGTACCGGATTGTGCTGATTTCCCAGGAAAAGTGTGTGAGTTTCCCCCATCATGCTGGCCTCTCAGCACTTCTTTATTTGTGCACATACACTTGGGGTGGGCACCCTTCCACCCTCTTTTTTTGATTACAAGATCTTCCCTGTCCACATCAGCCTGCACTTTCTACTTGCCAAGCCAATCCATACTGCTTGAGTACCCTCAATCTTCCTAGAAGAATGCAATTTTGGAAAGACCTGGTTGCTTTTTTATTCATTTTCAAAAGCTCTCAAAGATTCCCCATATAATGGAAATGCTCCCAAAAGCAGCTGTTCATTTAATAAAAGCCCTTTCTATAATGTGGTCTAATCAGTGCCTGCAAAGTACTAAGAGACTTCAAAAGTTGTCAGCTGAGCACACTCAGAAAGAGTGCAGGCAGAGGGAAGAGGTCTTCAGAGTGTCAGGAGACATCCACTGAAGGTTACAGAACCTCTGGAAATAACAAGAGATCATGGCCTTTGTCATGCATTTTATATTTGCTGTGATGTAACATAAGTTTGGGAAATAAATTCAGAAAATTAAGAGAACGTTACATTTTCAGAGTGATTTCTGCTGTCTTAGTTCTTCTATGATGGCAATGGATGAGTTTATTCTCTTTCAACATAAACATCAACCCTGTATTTTAGTGATCATTTGGAAACAAATTTGTTTTGGTTCAACTATTACATAAGTTTATATTGATTCTTTCCTTCCCTTCCCTTCCCTTTTCCTTCTAATGACAAACACCATACACCACTGAGCACTGTACATTTCAGTTTAACTGCTAGAATATTAAACTATATTCCAAAGGAAAACCATGTCATATTTGGTCAGGGAAATGATGTTCTACAGCACTTATGTGGCCCTGCCTGTAATGAAAGAAAGGGACTTTGGAGTAGCTCAGGCTTTTGGAGCTTGCTAGATAGTCAAAACTACAGCCATTGTAGGCACGTGAACTCGCAGTCACCTTTTTTCTTATTGGCAGGCAGAGATCCTCTGGAGTACAATAATGAGAAAAAGCCTCTCTGACTCTGTTGTGGCTGCTTTGCTGAGGGTGGTAGTGACAAGATCAAATGCCATTTTGGCACTAATTGTAAGTATGCTGAGTCTCACTAAGTTGTACAAATACACTAGCAGTCTTATGCTACCAGCCTCCGGATCAGCACAAAATACTGAATGAGATCAAAGAGGTGAGAGAATCTACTGAAATAATAGGAATGGATGACGATAAATACCCACAAAGAGCCTGGTCAAATATCACAACAGAACAAGTTTAAGGGAAAAATTCTTAACACTTTAAATGAGCATATCCTGGAACAGCTACTTTGTCCTATGATATCCAAGCAGAGACTTTTTCTTTACCTTAGTCCCTTCTGCCTCACACTACAAAAAATGCAAAGGCAAAATGCTTGATATGATGTATCAAAATTATATTCAATATTATTGGAATCTGTTAGTGTGCAACTCAGGTTTAGAAAGGGGAGACCACATAAACATGGGAAGTTGGTTTGAAAGTGAGGAAATCAAAACCCTCCAACTCAGTGCGGATGCAACTTGAGCAAAGCGTAGCATCAAGTACTGCATTGTACGTTACAAGGCTATGAGCTCACGTGGATCATGAGCGTGTGTGTAACTATGTACACAACTAATAAACACCTCTAGCAGCAACTGTTTTCAAACAGACATTATCAGAAGGAAAATCTTCTGAATTTAGCTGGCTTCTTTATACTTTTAATGAATTAATTAGTTGTTTCCCTTGGATGGATCCATCATATTACATACTAAGTACCAGTCAGAGCTGATATTGCGTTACGCTTACTATCCAGAAACTGAGGAGAACTGTATTCACCTTAATCATGTTAATTCCAGGCAGTGGCTTAATCCATCTCTAATCTCTTTAAATCACCAAAAAGCTTTCTGATTAAAGATAATTAATATGCACAGTGCTTCTGCACAGTGAACAATTCCAATATTTTGGTAATTTCTAGGCCCACCAAAAAAAACATTTATAATAACACACACACACAGAGAAAGAAATGCAGCACTACACAGTAGCACTGCAAGGAGGAATAATAATGCTAGGGCCAAAATATTTAGGAAAGGCCCTTGCTAAGCTCTCATATTTAGGTAACATCTGAAATGAAACCAATGAAAAGGCACCTTATATCTGTGGTGGTTTCACCCCGGCTGGACACCGGGTGCCACCAGACCGCTCTATCACTCCCCTCCTCAGCAGGGCAGGGGGAGAAAATGAGGTGCAAAGAAACCTCCTGGGTCAGGACAAAGGCAGTTTAATAAAACAAAGACCCCGTGCGGAAACAAAAGGGAAAGGACAACACGGACCCCGCTCCCCACCTCTCACCACAGCGACGCCCGGCCCCCTCCCGGGCAGCAGGGCCCCGGCACGTGCCGCGGCTGCTCCCGAGGGCACAGACCAACGTCCCAAACCAGGAATGCCCCCCGCTTCCTCCTGCCTCCCAGCTTTTATCCCTGAGCAGGCGTCACACGGTAGGGAATAGCCCCGCTCAGCCCGGGCCGGCTGTCCTGGCCGCCCCCTCCCAAGATGCCGCCCAGCCCCGGCCCACAGCGGGGGGTGNCAACCTCCACCCCTTATTCCATACCATTTGTGTCATGCTCAGGTCCCACATAATTTAATACATACATATATTTTTACACAACTTAAACTACATAATTAAACCATCTTTACACCCAACCTACAGAATTATACATTCTCATTAACTTCT
>WAAD01022152.1:0-10004 GCA_013389945.1 Fregata magnificens | reverse complement strand
AGCGCGGAGAGGTAACGGGGGATCGCCCTCGGCAATCAGCGCCCTGCGGCTGGAGGAGGTTAATTGCACTAATTGAGGACGGGGCGGACATGGACGTGCGCGTGCGTGCACGCGTGTGCTTGCGCGTGCACGCGGGTGGGTGTGGGTGCGCGTGCAGGAGCGCGTGGGTGCACATAGGGGTGCAGGGGCACGCACGCGCGGGGCTGTGCGTGTAGCCGTGTGTGCGTGCACGGGTGCGCGCTTGTTTGTATGGAGTTTGTGTGTGTGTGCGCTCGTGCGTGTGAGGGGTGTGTGCGCCAGCCTGCGTATCCGTGCGGGTGTGCGTGTAGGGGTGTGCAGGTTTTTGTGTGTGCATGCACGCGTGTGAGCCTGTGTCTGCACCTGTGTGCTCGTGCTCTCTTCCGTGGGTGCTCGTGTGTCTTGCGCGTGCAGAGGTGTTGGTGTGTGTGCAGGGGGCTGTGAGCACGTGTTGGTGTGCTTGTGTGTGTCTGTGCCGGGGTGGACAGCCCCGTGCGTGTGTGCACCGCTTGCCCCAGGCAGCCGGAGCTGATAATTGTGGTTGTTACTGTGAGCCCGTTAATCCCCTGAATCCCTTTACCTCCTGCTCGCAGGGGATTACAAATTAATAAAAGCAGCTTAGGGGCGGGAGCCTCCAAACACACATATGTTCCTGCCGGACGGCAGCACAGGGACTTTCGCCTGCCTTTGGGGGCAGCCGGGGAGCGGGCCCAGCGCCAAGCCCCCGAGACCCCCAACCTTGAGGCACCCGCATTGGCCCCAGACTGCTACTGAGCACCCCTGGGCGCCAGGCTGCCTTCCTGCCTGCTCTGGGTCCTGCACGGTGTAGGGCTGCAGGGGCCGACGGCTGGGTCAGGACTGTCCCCTCAGTTGCTTCTTCTGGCTGGGGGACAGGTCCCAGCCTGGAGGAGAGTTCAGACCCGTAGGGTTGGAAAATAATGCAGGGAGACAATTTGGGGACCAGGATCTGGGGTCCCCAACTAAAGTACCTAGAAATGCCAGGCTGGAGTACAGCTGGGGTACAGGTAAAGCACTGGTGGAGCATCACCAGTACTGTGCTGGAGTAATCCTGGGTATCGCGGCGAGTCCTGCTGGGTACTGCCAGCACTGGGGCACCTCGACCCTCCCCAGGGCCATGAACAGCTTCTGAGGGGGGGCTGTGTGATGACCCCCACGGACTCTTTTAAGCTCAGTTTTATAAGTGGATTTTTAGTCTGATCCTCTAAGGAAGCAGTTTAAGAGTGAGTGTTTGTGTGTGGTGGTGGCTGTTCCCCAGTGCACGTGGCACAGGGCAGGGTCGTGACAGTTGTGGCTGTGCAGGACGGAGGGCAGTGGCCGATGTCGCGCTCAGGACCGTCAATAGCACGCACCAGCCCTGTGCAGCCTCACGTTTTCAGCCCCACGAGTCACTCACACTATGGCACCATCTCGGCAGGTTTCCACAAAAGCACCTTTGGATGGTCTCTGCACTACGCATGCACTTGTGCCCTCCTGCTCAGATCGTAGCAGGCACCAGACCCTGCCCATAGTCTTCCTCATTGCCGTTCTGCTGCCATTAAAAAAAAAAAACCCAAACACATATTTATTCCTGTTTTTCTCTCTCTTCCCTGGGTTCAGAAGATCGCTTAGCAGCCCCTGAGAAGCCTGGGCTTAAACATATTCCCCTCCGCATTGCCTTCTGTGGACAGACCCAAAGGCTGCACCGTCCTTCCTTCCAAGGAACTTGTGCCAGTTTGTGTAAGACAGCCCTTGTCCCCCCCACCTTGACAGTGGAGCATCAGATCATGCAGTGAGTTCCCAGGACAACCCTTAGCACCTCTTTAAAACGAGGCAGCAGGTGGGTGGCAAGGACGGGGCACTCCTAACCCTGCCCCAGCAGGGACGATGTCTGCGTTTGTCCTCAGGACATTTAGGCGACGAGCCCAAACATCAGGTTCCCCAGGGGAACATCACTGTTCTCCAGGCTAGGTCACAGGCCAGCAAGGAAGCACACGTCTTCCTGGAGAAGTGGGTTGCAGTGCCAAATCTCAAAGAACCTTATCTACAGGTTTAGAAATCTTACTGATTTCTAAAAATATCTTGGAGTACTTCTGCAGGTAGATAATCAGTGTTTTTAACAAGTCACCCATCCCACCTCCTCAGCGGCACTGCGGATACCAGCAGAAGCTGCAGAAAGATTCCGAAGCACCCAGTGGAGGTGAGCACCATCCTCGCCAAAGAAGAGATGTTCAGCTTTAAGGGAAAGGAAGATTCATGTATGTGTGTATGCATAGAGATAATGTGCAAATAATTGATCAGAAACTGACAATTTTTCCATCACTCCTGCAAACATTCACTGACATTTTATGAAGTTACAGGATAAGAGTGAAAGAAATGGAGTAAAAGTTTACCTGTTCCTGGTACTTTTCAAAATTAAGTACCTACATAAAATGACCAATATGGTTTGAAATGGGCATGTATACAAGCTATCCCTGCAATAGTTTAGCTAAAAAGAACTTGAAAATACAAGTAAAGCGCCAAAACGCACCACTTTGCCCAAATGTTTGCAATTTATTTTTAACAAGCACATTAGTTTACAATTTAGTACAAAACAGTCACTTTTCCTTCCTAGAGAGGTATGAGACTGAGTAAAAAAACCCCAACAAACCAGAACAGAATAGACTTGAAAATGTCAAGTTATTGAATTAAAATAAATAAAACATTTAAATTACTGAACTGTTACATTCACTATTTTCAATACCTTATATGCAATGCACAGACCTAGACAATATACCTTGGACCATTCGTTAAGATGGTAGTTCCCATCCAGTTCTGAGCAGGAATAGCAGGATGGACGCACTGCTGGAAATTCAAAATTAAGAGTTCTCGGGAATAACTTCATTAGGTTTCTTTAGCACTTGCAGCATTTCTCCTGGCACGTTCCACAGTACGCCTCTTATTTTCTATGCAGGTTTAATATTTCCTCTTTAAAAACACTCGAAGAACAAAGAAGGCTCCGTGAATTACGAAGGGCCAAGAAATCCTTCTCGGCAATGACCGCCACCGGTACGGTACACTCCACAAATGAACGTGGCATTGCAGAAACTTCCGTGGTACAACACAATACGCGAATAAAACCTCCGGGACTGAGGAGATGGTGGTTTGAGGCAATTTTTAAAAAGGAAACACTTTATTGTAACTCACCCACCGACAATGCACCACAGCAAAGCAGCATCACACATTCCCCAGCAGACATAATACATCTTTACAGTCAGAGTAGATAAAAGGATGTAATTTGTCATTATAAAGATAGAACATAAAAACAAGTAAACCAGGATTTACACAACTGAATTCAAAGTCAAGAAAGCTTTTCCAGATGAGTTCACTACTAGCAATTAAACTGAAAGCCTTAGCCAGTTAGCTGGCAACAGAGTTACACAGATAATCAACATCCTAATTTCACGCTTTTACACTCCTAAGAAACAAACAAAAAAACCCCTGGAAGTTCGAGTATCCGTTCGTTTTGTCATGTTTCCAGCAGGGTCACAGCAACATGAAAGTTAACGGTGTGTAGCAAAAAAGCCCCCTTACTCCAAAACCACACTTGCTGCTGTTTTAATGGCAAAATCATCCCTACAAACCTTCAAAGCCTTTTGTTTTCATCTGCAGATGAAAATAAGCAGAATGAGTCAAAGCTAACAAACTCAGGTCTATGTATTTGGTAGAGTTCTAAACAACAGCGGTAATGACTGATTTTCAACTTCAAAATGTACGACAATACCGACAGCAGGAAATTCAACAGTCCCACAGAAACTGGCCAAATTTTTCAGATCCAATACTTGCTACACTGCGGTTTTGGGTTTTTGGCGTTCGGGTGGGGTTTTTTTGAGAAGCTAAATGTCCTTGCTTCTTGGCCGATATCAACATCTCCCCAGATCAGGTCACTTAAAAGTTGCCTGATTTTCAAAACCAAATTTGGAAACTCTGGGCTTTCCTCTTAACTAACCTCGTCCTGGGACCTCTCACTGGATTCCAGCGCAAAGCAAGTGGCACCGACGAGCCAGCCTGGACCACCTGCCGCCGCTGGTTTACTATCTTTCTAGTTACCTACAAGTTGTTTTAATATTCAAGCCCAGGTGCTATAAAGATAATTATAGGGACTCTATAAATTCCTGAAGAAGAGAAAGACCAATGATGGCTCCCTGTGCCAGAACTCTGGAACAGTGAGGGCCCTTAAAAAGCACAGACTGACTTAGTATCGCAGGCTTAATATCAAAATTAAAGAGAGAAGTTTTCATGGTAGACCATAGGCAGAAGCAGTTGTCTGCAGGTGCTCCCAGCAGCTCTCAGCTCTGTGGAGGCGGTGTGTGGCAGAAGGCAGGAGCTGGCCTCCAGCTTGCCGGAGAGAGCACGGAGTCAAGTTTCTCACATTGCAGCAAGAGCCATCAGGTGCATACAATAAACAGTGAAGATGGCTTAAGAAAACCACAAATAACGCTCCTCTTTATGTACATCAGGCTAACAGTGTCATGTGAATGGAGATTTTTTTCCTCTGACAGATGTTTACAATAACCACAGAAGGTTACTACTTTATGCGTACGTTATTTTGGTAAACGTAAGGACCAAAGGACAGTAAATCTTTGAAGCTCGATTTTGTTATTCCAATTGGAAGCTGCAGAAACTAGTGTCAGAAATGTTCAGTTTTGTTAACAAACAAGATTTGATTATGAAAAAATATCCCTGTTGAGTTTTTGTGCTTTTAGACCATTCTTGTTGCTAGGCTTCAAACTTTTTATGCTAGGGCTTATGATGGTAATAAGAGGAGGACACACTGATAGTATAAATACAATGAATTGGCTAGGGACTACTTATTGCCTCTCGTGTAACAGAAGAGCTAGCAAACATTCAATTAAATTAAAAGTTGCAAATGTAGAATTGAAAGGAAAAGCCTTTTTATATAACATAATTAATCTGTAGAACTCACTGCCACAAGAAAACATTGAGGCCAAAACCTATTAGGATTAACTAAAGATTAGGTAATGGATAACTAGAACATGCTCAATTACATTGGATAGGATTATAAACTTCACTATCCAGGACGTGAATTATCCCCCACAGCTAGGATCAGAAAGGAACTCCTATTCCGAATGGTAAATTTATAACTGTTTTCATGGTTTCTTCTAATTGCTGCCAGCCAGGACCCCAGACAGACCTGCAAAGGCAACTGCCATATTCCCAATTGCTGCCACATCCCAGAGCAGAGCAGCTCTCAGACTTAACCATTAGTTACACCCTTCTTGACCCAAACAGCACTCCAGCAGAAGGGCAAGAGAAATGGGCCGTTCTTCTAAGTACTGTACAGACAACTTTACAGCTAGCAGGTGATGCTCTCTGTGAGCTCAGAGCTGGAAATACCAAGTGAAGTGTTCACTTCGCCTTACGAGAAGAAAAATTACTATATTGTAACGGAGTTATCCAACATCGTAAGAAACTTAGCATTCCAGATCCGTAAATTTGTTCTGGCATGCTGATGCAAATCTCACTGCCCTTCAGTAAAAACACCGTTTCCCTTTGCTGGGGTTCATCAGAATTGTCTTCCATCTGGATAACACAGTAATTATACTCAGCTACTTTTCCGGTTCGTAAATGAGTGAGGCAAGTTATCTAATGCTCCATCAACACATCCAACAGAGGAACAAGTAAAGCACTGGGTCCAAGTCTGTCCTTGCTTACATCTAAACTCCATTAAAATAGATGACAGCATTAGCAATCAGAATCAGGCTGCTTATTGAGATACAACCTGCCCCAAAACTCTCATCGTAGCAGAGACATACACATCCTTGGCTGGAACGCATGGGAGAATGGAAGACTTACTTGAACACGTAATGCTTTCTACTTTGGATATACAGTGTAAATAATATTTGAGAAAGTCACATAGGTTTAGAATTGGTTTAATCAGAATAGAACTCTTGTTTCCTAAACAAAAAAATCAGAATTCTTGCTTCTCCAAATGAAGCAGCCAAGGTAACAGCATAACTGTTCAGTACTCTGGTAGGTAAAATCAGCTCTGGATAAATGAAAAAAAACCCTGACTTGAAGTGCAAAAAACAATATCCAATTTCCTTCTAAAACCAGGCACAGTTGATTGCATAATGTAATGTTTACTCTGAAAATGAGTAAAGGATGTAGGTGGTAAGTCATGGAAAAATCTTAACTGAAAAATGCAATGCTTACTTCAGTGGACATCTTATGACAGCACTATGTGCCTCAGTTAAAGATTAGGGTTCCTACAGCGAGCTCCATATATTAAGCTAGAACACTTGTGAAATGACTTGGGAAGAAAGGGGTTTTAAACAAGGAATACTGTATATAAAATCCCTGATCATAAATATTAAAGCTGTATCTGGTACTGAACAGCCACATACAATGAAAACTTCGTTTCCGATTTAAACTTCTATACAGATGAACGATAATACTTCACTTTCCACCGTTTAGACCTCACGCGGAAAAAAAAGTACATTATCATTAAAAATAAGGATGATGCTACATATAGTATGACACACAGACTCATGTCTATGTTTGAAAATCCAATCCCTAAGAAAGACACGGCCTGCTTCGTCTCTTTAAGGTTAGCTGATCCAGGTGCGCTTTTACCGCTACCTTTGACAGGTCCATGATTTGCTGTTAGCTTATCTAACACCTTAGATTCTGAATCTAGTATGTTTTCTTTATCCTGGATCTTATTTTCTCTGTTGCCACTTGGTTTCTTCAGTAGGCTTTTGTCTTTCACCTCCCTTGTATCTCCCTGTTCAGTTTCACTGGAGTCAGCCTGGCTTTCAGTGTATTTATATAGAATATTTTCACTGTTATAGTGATACTTCATGAACTGTAGAACTTGAGCTTCATTCCAGCTGTGTAATCCTTTAATTTCTTCATGACACGCAGAACAAATGTCTGGAGTTGGCCACTGAACTTTGGGAAATTTTGGATCTTCAGTCAAATCACCTAATTGGGAGGAGAAAAATAATAAAAATATCAGAAGTGAATGAACTAGGAAAGCTGAACCACCAGACACTTCACTGGAAACCACAGAGAGTATTTTCCACTTATAAATAGTGAGGTTGGCAAAAAAAGCCCATATGGATAAATCAATTATGTTCTGAAGTATTGCTTCCTCTTTCAAAATACAAACACTAAATCATAATTTTTTTCCTTTTCTTCAGGTAGCGTTCAAATTCTAATACAACAAGATACAACAATTGCTATGGTTTTAGAAGGCATGAAACCACCACCATCTGGGCCCTTCAGGGGTTAACTTGAATTACAGTTCAAAACAAACTGCTCTTTTGCACTCAATACTCTTCAATCCTGGAGCTTGGTTTGCAGCAAGCAGTTTCAAGGCCTAAGACTTACAGATATTTTAATGTTTCTATATTGTGAACCATTCCATCCTAAGCTTGCTTTTTCATAGCTTGCATTATTACTATAGCAAACTATTTTCAGTACTTTAAAAACCATTACCATATTTAAGATGTATTTTTCAGCTTGCTTTTTAGCATTTAAACATATAACACTGGCTTGAACTAGATCCAATTTTAATATTTTAGTTGTTCATAGCTCTGGCCACCTTTCTGTCTTGATGGCAAACAGCTGAACACTGTAGCTAGTGTTGCACTTTGCTCTAAAAAAAATGACATTTTAAAATGTGGATGGAGATAATTTTTAGAACAAAAATCTCTACCTGGTAAAAAAGCTAATTTATTTATCCAATTGTTACTAGTACACTAACACTTAAAATATTTCAGAAATAAATATAGATTCTTACTATTATTTTGATCCGTTTTAAAGGCAGGAAACTTCCCCATGATTTTGAGCAAAACATTGCTTAGGGATTCAAAGAATGCTTAANCCGTTTTAAAGGCAGGAAACTTCCCCATGATTTTGAGCAAAACATTGCTTAGGGATTCAAAGAATGCTTAAAAATATTTGCCTCCTTGATATTTACAAGTAAGAGAGCCAGTCTGCATTTCAGATATCTTTATTTAAAGATCACTCAGTAATCAATTTGTTTCAGTAGAGAAAGTAGAAACAAAGCATCTTATGGTAAGATTACAAACAGAAAACTTGCTGTACTTCACGTTTTCCTGCCAAAAAGAAGAATGCTATAAATTCTGTACATTCTAAAGCANGAGAAAGGAAACAAACTGGTTATGCTCACAACAGTGTTTAATACTTCATAAATCTTGGCAATTCAGCATAACCATAATATAAACACAATATAGCATATTTAAATTGTAACTAATGCTGCATTACACAGATCCATAACAGCAGACAGAGATTAAGTGCAAAGAGAAACCAATTTTCTTTAGTGCTTTAGTTACTTGATATCCCCATAACAGAACGGATTAAATACAACCAGTGTTTTATCGGTACTTCTAGTCTAACTGAAAACATAGCAATCTAGTGGGGGAACAGATTTTCTTCGTACAGTAATTTTATTTTCTTCAGTTGCTGATCTGCTAATAGTTTAGGCTCCTTTATCCTGAGAAAGTCTCCTGTTCAATTATCATCCTTTTCTATAGAGCACCTCTCCAGAACAAAATGAAGACAAGTTTTAACATCTATTTAAACTGTTACAGAAAGAAATTTAATTATTTTTTTATCCACTGATAAGTAGCTGAACTGTATTGCTCCTTTTTGAAAAGGCTTTGATTTGTACTCCAGAAAGACTCTCTCATCAAGCAACAGGTGAAATCTCAGAGGAAACAGTACCTTTGAGAATGATGATGTTTTTTCATTATATATCGTAAGAGATAACTACGTTACTGGAGGATAGTGTATCTCGTGTGTGTATTTCTCGCTCGTGCAAAGGTTAGCGTGTTGGTCTTTAGAGTTATAGTTGATTAGGACGCTCTAGGTTTTGCTCTATACACAAGTACCCTTTCTTGTGCACCAATGTAAACGTGGAGTTAGTGTTTTGAAGTCAGTATTTAATAAAGGAACGTCAAGCTGGAGCAACTGCTACTGTTGTTTCTAAACTCAAGTTACAGAGCCTAATTTGCATATCTCTGTTCAAATACAAACCATGTTGTATAAAACGCCATAGTCTTGTCTTTCAGACACAGCTACCTTTGGTGGGTTTCCTAAGCAAGGTCTTCCATACCTGCGAGCCTGTTATTCACTACATTGTGTTTCTCCCAGAGCCAGAGAACGGCCTCGTCTAAGGTTTTCACGGAATCCATGGACTCTTTAGCCATTTCTTCAAAATGCTGAGCACAAGCCTTGCATCCAAAAAAGTGGTGAATGTATCTCCGCATGATCTGAAGTACTACTTGGGGATTGTCTTCAAGACCTAGGAAGACAGATGATAGATGCATTTAGCACCATCTGGACAAACATAGCTTCAACATAGGCACTTTAACATACATAAAAGTGAACCGTGGGAAAAGGAAAGGAAATGTTGCTACCTTCCCATTCCACGCAAATTTACACCTCGACTTTAGAGATAGGAAACTAGCCACTTTTATAATTTAAAGATATCCGTAGCACATGTGCCATCATACAGAACCTATACCTCAGTAAGTCACAAAGATATTAGAGGGATTAAAAGCTTCATACAGTTCTTTGAAGAAATACCCCTCCCCAACAAAATACATATAAAATATTGTCACTAAGTAGTTGAGGTGAGACATTTAGAAACCAAATTGCTTGGCAATAAATAATATAGAGTTTAAAGTGATCTCAAACAGTACGTTTCAAAACATGCTGTTTTGAAAGGTTGTCTGGGATATCAGACACAACTACAAGGGAATTATTTCAAACACACTAAGGTTCAAAAAATGCTAGGTGAGTGACAGTGTTATTAAAAATGCAAAGCAGCTATTTATACCAATACATACTAACACATTTAGTCTACACAATTGTGTTCAAAGTTACCCTGAACAACGCGTTAAAGTAAGAGTTAAAGGTGAAGTGTTCTTTACAGTGAGATTTCTCCTTTCAAAGAG
>WAAD01022145.1:2271-89310 GCA_013389945.1 Fregata magnificens | reverse complement strand
GCTTAAACTCAACCTGCAGTTCCTTTGCAACCATTAAAGATCTGTAAATTTTGATCAAGCACCCAAGTTACAGATGAATTCCAGTGATTGATTAGATCAGGAACGGTAACAAGATAACTGGGCAGCATCTCCTGCTGCTGCCATGTTCTTGAGCATTTTCAGTGTGGGGCTGGTTCTTGGTAGCCTGCCATCCTCAACCCCTTTCCTTAAAAAAAAAAAAATCACAATTCCCAATCCCAGCTCTGGGACACACTAATACATACAAGGAATTAATACGTAGAGATGCAGGTTGGGTTATGTTGCTTATAGGTGGTTTTGCTGTAGGCAGGATCACATCTCTGGATTAGGGTGGGCTATGCTAGGAGATAGGAGACTCCAAACAGGCAGGAGCAGAAAGTTTTTGGTTGTTTAGGCCCTAAAAACCATTGGCAGTGAGTGTAGACACAGAGTGAGGTAATAAAAACTGGCAGCACTGAAATGAAGCAGAAATGGAAACCACTGCTCTTGAAAATTCTCCTCATAAATGTTAGGAAGGTCATTAAATAAAACCTTATTCAACTAGTTATTAATGTTTGATAAAGATCAGAACCTCAAGATCTGATTTGGGGTGAACGGAATGGAAATAAGAAACTTAGGGTTTTGATAAGTAAATTATGACAATTCCTGTAAGAGCTCACATGTATCAGAGAACTATGGAGGCTGGGCAGAAACGCTGGACTTTCTGCCTATGTCCTTAACCTCTAAACAAGCCAATAATCCGGTCAGAGCCCTGGTGCCTGTTAATCCGTTTAATATCGAATGTGTATGTTAGTAATTGTAGAATGTAACTCAGAAGTGGAGAAAGACTGGATTTTTCAAAATTCTTTAAGCTTTCAAGCTCATTTCCTGAAGAATTTGGAAGAAAAGCAAGTCTGACACTATTGCTCATGAAATCGGTGGGAGTCACTTGGTTGAATCTTAAGCTCTTTTGGGAACACCCTTGGAAAGAAAAGGAAGGGGAACATGCAAAGCATCAAAACCTGAATGATTACAACTAAAGTAAAAGGGACTCAGTACAATTATTCGGAGAAAGTGACATCAGTAGCCTTTAGTTCTGGTGAGGAACAAAATGAAAATACAACTTTTGAGAAAAGTAGGAAAAAATACACCATCAGGGCTGGTGTCCCAAGCTAATATAACACCAACTCAGAACATACTTTAGTTTTACTGGAAGCTATAAAATACTTAATTAAAAAGATCATGTTGGAAAGAAGTCTTTTTATTAGTTATATGTAATCAGAAGCAATTACCGTAGTATTAAACAGGTAATATACCAAAAGTGTCATTTATTGTTATGAGATTCATGTAGTTTAAAGCTCTGTTTAATAATACTAACAATGGTGATAATAATAATTATGGAAAAAACATTAGCAGGAAGCTTGTGAGACCATTCCCTCTCTTGTCCTGCCCAGAAGAAATCCTCCTCGCAATTCTGGGTTTCAAATTGCACTGCTAGGACTCAGTCACATAGACAGTCACTAAGCTGCAGCATTTGGGTCTCACCCCATCAAATATGAATGTTTTCAAGCTTCTCTATATCCAAATGAGGTGGGTGAGCAGCTCCCCTTTGCTCTGAACCAGATTTCCTTGCTGGACACGTGCTGTTGGCTGCCCTTCCTTGGAAACCAGGACACAGCATGGTTGTTGCAGGGCTCCCCATAAAAGCACCTAGGAACCAAGGCTGGGAACCCTCTTTGCATTGCTATCTTTCTTTAAGATGAATGTTTAAACCAGATTTTTTTGAAGTAAAGTAACTCCTCTAAAAACAATGGCTGCAGACAGACACACAGCACTTCAAAAGAAGCAGACATCTGGGTTTAGATGCTCACTAGTCACTCTTTGCTTTGGCTGGGGTAACAAAGACATCGATCTGGATTTAATAATAAAACCTTGCAGGTATTTCTTTTCTTCATTTTCTCCATTACTTTTACACATAGAGCTTGACCCTAACAGTCCTTCCTGTCCCCTGTTTCTCCTCTGCTAAGCAAGGATCACTATCTCACCTGACCAATGTTTCCTTCTTCTCTTGCTCTCATAGTTGAACAGGAGTTATCTATTATTAAAATATCTCTTCTCTTTTTTTTTTTTTTTTTTNGTATCTCTAAATCTCTTCTCTTTTTTTTTTTTTTTTCTCTCTCATCTAAAGCTTTTTTTAAAATGCCTAGCACAGGGATCTTCCCTTTCATAATTTCAAGGTGCATTTAAAAAGACTCCCAACCCACCCTCAGCAGGCAGTTAAGTGTTCCACTGTGATTTTGTCCCAAGACAGTGGCTATGTTTCAGGTCTTATGGTGATCTGTGTGCCTGAATGGTCATCAAGCTTTAACTACTTTCTACTACATCTAGAGAAAATGGTGCCAATGACAGACTGCACAGGAGTCAGTATACATCAAAGCATCCAATTAAGGAACAATTTTAGACCTCTACCAGAATTTGTAAGTTCTCCATAAACAGATTCCCTGAAACATCACTGCTAAGTCAGCTGTGAATATATGTGGGTAAGTGTAAGTGCTTATGTAAGTAAAATAAACAAATAGAGTAACAGATGACATTATATGTTTAGTAACACTAAAATAAATCTTAAAAGTAAAAATTGGATTTAGTACACATTTATCTGAAGGCAGAATTTGGCCTAAGATGTCCAAAAATCTTTAAGCATATCGGAAATGCACAGTAGCAAAATATTTAATTTCCCTATTTGCAGCAGCCCACTAGCTGCACTGAAAATTTCACGCCCTGTTCTGCAATGAACTTGACTTTGAGAGGGTTTTGGACCTAAATGGAGTCAGTTGCAAGATTAAAAAAATTCTACTGAAAGAAATCTCTTACTGTATATTTTATTCTAGATTTAAAGGACATATCCTTTGAAAATTTAACTCTAGCCAAACTTTGTATTTTCTTTATGATCTTTGTATTAGTTTTACAGGGAGAGATTTTGATTTCATTGTCTGTAAACCAACACAATATCTGGGTTTTCTCACCTACCCAAATTGTTATACATAAAGTCATGCTATCTCCTCTGATGTTTTCTCATTGAAATTGGCATCAGTGATATTAAACATATTGGCATCTACATCATTTTAGGTGCATCAGTGCATCCTTAGGTATTTATTATTTTTGTATTTCTCATTGCTATCTTGTGTTTTTCTTGGCAGCAGCTTTCTCACCTCTGCTCACATCATTGTCTAGTACAATTAATCAAGAGGAAGTGTTGGTCTGCACAGTCACTGATTCATAAATATTATAAAAGCTCTGTCATTACACCCTGAGAGTATCAAAATAACGATATCAAAATGTATTTCTATTAATCATGCAGTTATTTCTATGGAACCGCAAATACATCTTTTTTTTTTTTGGTGGAAAAAAAAATGGACCTTTTTGGTAGAGTTTGATTTCCAGAGAAAGAATTTACTGTATCTCTCCAATTTTGCTTGTTCTTCATTTGCTTCATGGATTATTATATTCAGAATACGGAAATTGTAATGACTGAATTTTTATTTCAATGACAGTTTGAGATGGAACTATCTGAATCTGCTCAACAGAAAATAAATTCACAGTAAATAACAAATTACCTTTGTCTTAGAAAATAAAATAAATAGTAGATTCAAACTTTACTGAGAAGAAGTATGGAATGTTTTCAAAATGTTAATTTAGAAAATTGGATGCTCACATTTATTTCATGAGTTTCAGGCAGATCTGCAAGTGGAATCACTTGTTAACCAAAGAAGAACAGAGAAGTAATAAATTTGCAGAAATACTTAGAGTAAACCTAAGAAAAAAAAATACATTTTTCACTTTAAAATATTTAGTAATAGTGGGAGAAATCCATGTCGATTCCTGCTTTTCTGTTTTCTGCTACATTGTCAACTTCTGCAGTGCGAGCTTAGCTTCACTGAAGTCCATAGTAAAAAACAAAAATCCCTCATTGGAGTAAAATCAAGCACTTTTTGTAAAAAATGTGGCACTCTGAAAATTAAGACCTTGAAAACTGAAAACACTTTTTCTTTTGTCCTGTTTTCTTATTATTACCTCTGTGAGCCCTCAGAAATCTTCAGCTTATTTTTCAGGGAAATTATGAACACGTTTCTGGCTCTACTCTTTTAACCGTCCTCCAATGCAGAAGACAATATTTATCTTCTTATTTGCAATGCAAAGCTTTGGAGCTATTATTTACCTGCAAAACAGACATAATATAGGAAGCAGCAACCAAAAACTTTTGTCATGATCTCCACGTTTTCCTCCAAAATATTCCAGTCTTTGGAATAAAAACATTGCTGGAGCTAGAAAAGCCCTTCATTCGCAATCCCCTCAATAAGACTAAGATTTTTTTAGTGGTCCCTGCCAATAAGACCAGTCATTTATTTTGGCCAGGATTCATACATGTTGACAAGGGAATGAGCAAAGCCCTAACCCACTTTACACAGGCCATGAAATATTCCTATCAAAGGGTAACACTGCTAAACTAAGACTTCGGCTGATTTTAAGAGGTGAAGAATGCTGTAGACACATGAATCCTTGGAGCAATTAAATCCTTCAAAAGACAGCCATATAACAGGATTTAATCTAGAATAAGAAGTAAAAGACCTACATTCCTGGGTCACATATGAGACAAAGCTCAGATTCTGCATTTTTCATTTTTTTCCAAGAAATGATTTGAAGAATATCCACTTTATTCAACTGCCAGACCTTAAAGCTTTCCAAGATAATATACTGCTTCCTTTGATCCTACTTTGGCGCAGACACAATATGCCTCATTGTAATCTGAATCCTCTCTTTTGTTTCCTGTTTAACATCAGACATTTTAACAGAAAAAAAACGTTCCCATTCCTGCCAGGTCTCAAAAACATCTTCTCTGCATCTTTTTGCTTTACCTCTGAATCTGGCAGATCTCACAAGTGTATGATTGCATCTTCAATTTTGCCATTTTCTGAAAGTTCCTCTGTCCCACAGCTCTTGTATTCACAAACCTGCAGTTTGAACCCATAAAATACTTTCCATCCTTACCTTGTGGAAAACACCAAATATATGCATGTCTTAAATCTGTGTTTGGCTCTCGATCACATCAAGATGGTCCAGTTGAGGTTGCTGCCATGAGGTCCGGCCCTCCGATTATTCACCCTGACAACCGAGAAGTCAAGCTTTAAATCTAGGCTCACTCTCATTGTCTACAGCTAGGATTTATGACTGAGCTTCTTTTAAATGCTTATATCAAGGAATCATAATCGCTCTTCTGAGACAAGTTGGGTTTTTCTATTCAGATCTTTCCACTCCAAAATCAGCTGGCTTCCCTTGACAGCCACATTTTCAAAAAGTTTCACAGATTTGCTTCATATAGTCATTAAATTTTATGGAGGCTCTTGATCCACCTGCAACACAGCAAAGTCCAGTCCTGCACACAGAGCAACGTCATGGTGCCCAGTAAGGGGTGTTTTTGGAAAACGAAACCTGCAACAAACCATCCCATCACTATGACTAACCAATTCAGAGAGGACAAGAAGCGTTTTGTAAGTGATTATGAATCCTTGGTGGCATATATCTCTTGCTGGAAGGTCTTATAAAGGATTACATAGACTTCTAAACACCTTCATATTTCTTCTCTTACTCTCCTCCACTCGTCATCAATGACCTCAACTATTGCTTGGAGTTGTCTGCCTGTTCTATATAGGTTTCAAATCATTGCATTAAGTCACATATTTTTCATGTTAGCCTGCATTTATATTTGAGACGACCAGGCTGAAAGAGTTCAGATTTCCTTTGCAAAGAGGTGATTTACTTAATTATTGTTCTTAGCTCCTTCTGGAGTTTATTCCTGTTTTGGGCTTGGCACAGTGCTTTCTCCCAAGAAAGATTTTTCCTACCTACATGAGATAAACGGCTACAGCAGAAAGTTTCATTGAATCTTTCATTGCATCTTGACAGAAAAATCTGTCAGTCATAATGCTCCTCAGTAAGTTTTAATTACTCTTTTAGGTATTTTGGACTCAGGTTTTCCTGACTACCTTGAAAGAAAACTCTAAAATTTTAAATTTGTTTTTGTTTGCAATTCACTGCAACAATTTCAGTAAGGGTGGACATGTCTGGGTTGTAGAGGAATCCTTGCATGGCTGAGAATTTGACAATTTGACCAGTGCACAAAACAAATCATTTCTAAGCACAAAAGCACTGCACATTTTTGCTTCACTTCTTCAGAGGAATATAAACGAGTGGATCAGATGGGAATCTTTATTCTTTCTTTTTAAATATCTACTAACGGACCAATTGTCAGAAGGCTGAGTCATAATGTAAATATGTTTCTGACCGAAGGTCTGACTATTCCAGCACACTTCAGAGTATCCAGAGAAGTACACATAATCTGCATCCACTCCAGTCATTCAGCAGACTCCTCTAATTCTCTCAAGAGCACTGTTGGAAAGAAACAAGCAAACATGGGGAAATTGTTGGAGTAAATTTTGATCTAACTGAACTGAAGCTACTACTTCTATTATAGGAAGAAAGCCTATTTACAGAAGCCGAAAACAATTACAGTAAAATATGCTATAGTTCATCATTGACATCAGAAAGGTGCCAAATTAATATTTATTTTCAGCATAAAGAGTGTCTTCTAAGAGTATACTTAAGTCTATCCTTTTTGATATACAAGAGAGGGAAAAGAGCCACCAAAGGAGAGGGGAAAAAGTGGAGGAGAGAGTAATGGTATTAGTACAAAGGAGAACCAGGGCATTGGGATGAAAATCTTTAAATAGTTTAATAAGAAGTAAACAAACAGAAACAGAGCTGCAAATTATATATGAAATTATTAATACAAAGTGAAATCACGTAAGATATATGGCAAGAAGATTTAGCATTACTCAGTTAAGTAGAAAATGTGTCAAGAACTATACTGTCCTTTCCCCTGGAGAGTATGTATCAGTCATAATTGTCACTGAAATTTAAAGGATTCCATACACTTTTCTAACTACACTTTTTCCAGAAGGGTGGATGAAAGGAGGTCAGAGGTTTAATAAGTACATAGGAAAGGAAGGGACAGTTAGCAAACAAAAGGAACAGACAGTGAGAAAGAAGATGTTAAACTAATAAAAAGAGAGAGATTGGCATATTTAGTAGCTTCTCCTGCAAATACAGAAATCATCTGGAAAAAAGTTAAAGACCTTACATAAAAGGCTTTTTCATAGGAAAGGCATATTTGCAATTTGTTCAAATCCTGGAATCTACCTGTGCTTTCCTATAGATCTACGTCTTCCTTCCACAATTTCAAAAGATATTTAAAAAAAACTTCCTCAGTATCTATTTTCTTAATGTTAATTGTTGTCAAAACCCCGATCTGTTTTTACAGTCATGGTACATTTATATGCAGCCTCTCAGCTGGAAAGGAGCTGAAGCAGAAGGAAGGATTTTTCTAGACTAGACTGCTAGGACACAAGTTTTTGGCTGTGCAAACAGGCTCTGACTCTCAAGTTGGTATGTGCATGTGCTTGCACAGTGTTTCAAATATTTTTAGCTTTGGATTGCCACCAACTTGCAAACTTTCTGTGTGCCTGTGCACATTGATTTTTTTTCTCACTGTAAACTTCCTCACCTTTGGGGAAAAAAATGGCTTGAGATTATGTTAGGAGAGTAAACACACTTAGCCTTAGGTCTAGGTCACACGTTGACTCGAAGAAACAATAATTGTGTCAGTAAATTATTTCTGGCACAATATCTGTCACCTGTTTCAAAAGAGTTGAAGGCAAACATGCCCATTCCTTCCCTTAAACAAACCTGGCCTCCATGCTGCTGAGCTGGCAAGAGATGGTTATGTTTCTTTTCTCCTTTTTTTAATCTTGTTTTAAAAGGTCCTTGTTGCCAGGTTTCAACAACAGCCATTTTAAGCCCTGGGGTTTTTTTCCTGCCACCTTCTGGTTTCTTCTTTGTTTTCTGAGGGGTTATTTGCAGGCTTTGCTCTGCAGGGGATGGGACAGTCACTTCCCTTGTGCTCACGTCTCCCCTTCTGCTGGAGGGTCAACGTGTCTGTCTGCAAAGGACTGAAAACTTGGGGAATCGGTAGTGACTAGCAGCCAAAGTACTCAAGGCAAGTATTTGTGTAAACATTAGGGAATGAAAATCCTACGTATTTTTAATACTACTGTATAGGAGCATAGTAATATTGAATAGATGTATCCCTACATCTGTTCTGGAGAGCTCATCTTATATGCATAGTTCAGGACTCACTGAATGCAGCAACTTCTTCTACAGATGCTTGTACTAGTTAACTTAGGAAGGCTTAACTGCAGTGTTATTATTAGTTGCTTCTCAGTTTGCTTCTCACTTTACCCATTTCTGAAGTTTTTTAGACCAATCTTGTTATTTTCCATCCGAAATGACTAAACCAGACGGATGAGATGGGTCACAGCCAGCCTTGAAATTTTGCTGTATTCTCCAAGGAAGCAATGAAATCCTACAGTTTTATCATTTATGAGTGGCTGTTTACTTATACTGCCTCCTAACTAGACCTTGGGATTCATTAATGACTAAAAAATCAAAGACACTGTAGTAAGCATTTATGTAAACCTTAGTGAGTAAAAAAAGAGTCATATGTATCTTTCATATTATGGTATAGAAGAATAATAATATCAAATAACCCAGAGTGTGCTGCAATGTAAATATATCAGCTGCGGGTCTGCATAAAAATAAGAAGACACATAAAACTTTATAGCCAATGTCTTTTTAATATTCTAAATTACCACATAAGTATAAAAAATTACTTTGCCTATGTCCTGTTAGCCAAGGAGGCCGGAGGTCTAACGTTTTATCTTATAAATTTATTTTAAGAAATAAACCAAACTGTCTTCGAAAAGTAAGCCGATGCAAAAATAATGATTACTTACAAAACCCTTTTAGCACAAAATGAAATTAGACAAGAAATAAGGGAAACGATACAATACGATTTGAATGATTAAATCAATTTAGGCTGGGGTCATGCTGCATTAAGGGAAGACATTATATAGGCAGGACTATATTTTCCCTTCCTTCAGAGAGGACTGAAGTTTATTTGACTCCCACACCTTAGCCATACATGTGACACAGGGGAATGTTATTTTTCACTGTCATTTTTGTAGGAAATGAAAGCTGTTCTTCTTGAATGCAAACCTTGCTACTGTGACCCACGTATTCTTGAGTTTGGATTATTTGAAAAGGCTATACCACTAGTCGCCTCAGCGAATGAAATTATCAAGGGCAATCGTATCTCCCCCGTTCAACGTTTTAGCAGAAACAAGTCTGGTTTTGTAAACAAGCTCTCCTCACCTGCTGATCCTTTACCCCTTCTCTGTACCTGTTCCAGTCTGGATGCTGGAGATTATCTGAAGATGGACAACAGGCAATGTATGCAGCAACTCACTTCACAGACTTATTCGGTAACCTAAATATTTCATTACCTTCACTGGAAAAAGGCTGCAGTTGCTCTTTTCTAACGCCTTACAGAGCAGCTCATATACAGCATGCAGCTGAATGCTATATGTTATATTTTTACATGTGCCAAACTGATGACTTCATCACCATCTTCTGTACCCAAACTAATGATTTTCCATATCGTACCAAATCAGATGTTTTGCTGGAAGCCAAACCCCAAGATATCCATTTACCTTTACTCTGTTTCCTCATATGCATTTTTTTTCATTCCAAATACAGATGGAGGTGAGCCTAGCAGATGTACGGCAGTGGTTTCACGTCTTGCCTCAAACCTTTTTTTCTCAAGGCCTCCTTCTAGGAGTTGAAAAGGATGCATCAAAATGTCTAGACAATGTTTGTGTGAAGCTGCATGTCAATAGATAAGATTATTTAAGATTCTTAAGACTTTAACTTATTATTTAGTTACATGGTTGGCATCACTTTGAGCATGAAAAATGCAAAATAAAATTAGGCTAGTGAAAGGACAGTTTTTAGACCATGCACATGCAATTTGCTGAATTCATTGCTGTCAGATATTATACAGGGAAGGAGTTAGAAGGATTCAAATGAATGATTAGCCGTTGGTATGGACGGAGTGAACATTGACAGAACATCAAATAAGGACATAATGAAGGGGCTATGAGCCCTTGTGCTTCAGGCCATAACAGTTAACTGCAGTGCTTAGGAGGAAAATACTGTTATGACAGGGTCTTTCCATCACCAACAAGATTATTGTACTTTCTTCTGAAACATCAAGCAATGCCTAAAGGAGCAAAGGATGCTGCAGTAGATGGACCATAGGACAGTTGTGATATTCCAAGAAACAAACCCAGAAAATCAAACCTCATCATTTTAAACCTCTTAATCTATTCTATCATTTATTCTGCCTATTCTATCTGTAAACTCCATTAAAGTGCATTAACAAACTATAATACTGAAGGCAGACAAGAAATCTAATTATCTTTTGTCGCAAAGCACCATATGCTTCTTTTAACTTCAGATAATAGACTGAAGAACATTAGTATTTTAAATGAATCTTTGATGAAGTTGAACAAGGGAGAGGAAAAAAATAAGTTAGCCAATATATTCCAGATACATTGTTTTTTACTAGATGGGTTTACCTTGTCACGTACTTATTTTGCAACACACCGAAGGGTAAATGAAAACAGGTGACATGGTTAGTCACTTTTATGTCAGACACCATTTTGCTTCCAGCTGTGGCCTTGAGGAAGTTTTTGTTCAGGGTTTTTTTATTATTACTGTATTTTTGGCATGCTCATCTAGTTGCACAAGCACCAGATGTCTCCATTGACTTTTTGAATGAACAAGCAAACTAGAAAATAATGATAATAATTTAAAACCCCTTCATGTATTGCACACATAAAGGATGGTCCTGTTCTTTGGGATTTGTTTTTTACTCCAAAATGTTATACTGCAAAAAATAAAAAATAAACAACACCCCAACCCACCAAAACAAAACAACCCCCCCAAAGCAATACCTTCATGTGGCTGATGACAAGGGTGGATCCGCTGAACTGAAGATTACTTATTCAAAAGCAGTGAAGCCAATGGATTCCCTCTCCATCTTGCCGGGTGTCTGCGTCTGCTGAGGAAAGTGAGGCCGCATGGGTGCAGAAGTGGGGCCAGCAGCCCACCCCAAGCCATGATCTTCACCCAGGACCTCACACACTCAATTTGTGCTGTTGACACCCCACAAGGGACTTCTCCAGCCCATATTTCAGAGGGGGACGCATTGCCCCAAGGAGCCTGAACAGACGCGTAGAGCTTACCCCGCTTCACCCCTTTCTCCAGTGGGACGGTAAGCCGTGTGTCATATGCGGTGTCCATTTTTCCAGGGGTATCTGTCTGTTTTCAAATGGCAACCCTTCTGCTGATAAGAAGAACAGTATGGAAAAATAGTTGTTTAAAAATATTTCTGTTGCCCACCTCTGGAATTTTTCTTTTCCTCTTCCTTCCTTGTTCACAGGTTTTACATGAGAGTTTCTGAGGTAACCAGTGTAGTTGTACAGTTCTTTCAATCATCGGCAGGTACCAGAAATTTTAAATGCATGATTAGTCTTTTTTTGAGTAATCCATAAGTAAACTTAAAAGATAAACAAGTGGCTGTTTACAATACTGATGTTAGAACCAAAAAAAGCTATTTTAGATACTTGGCAAGACTCATTTTCCTTTGTCTCCACCTAGAAAGAAAACACAAACCATTTGGCATGTCTGCGAGGGTAATGAAGACATACACACGGACTATCACTAGCACTGCTTCATGAAGCCATTGCATGCTCTTCCAGGTGATTAATTCAAGCCTGTAACTTTAACAGTGCATTTAAAAGAAAAGTGAAATTGTTGTTTGGATATTTTGGTGCCAGCCTTCCCTCCCTTTCTCTATACTTCCCAACTCATTGCTTAGTTTAAGCTCATTTTATAACCCTTAGTTACCTGTGCTGAAATTACACTCTTATTTAGGAAGGTGGAGATCTGGTAGAAATTTCAGTGGGCTCAGGGTTGCTCAGTTTTTACTCCTCTGCCTGTTTCCCACCAAAGTTAGAGGCCATGTGACTTGCAGGATCTGAGGTTTTTATATTTTAAATGCATTCTTCACTTTTATGTTACTGATGTGACATGAGGTGCTCATTCCAGATTATGTGTCTTTGCCTTTACATACAACATAATGTACCTTTATCGTTGAGATTTAGGGAAAAGAAGAAAAAAGCTTTCATACATGCACACACATTTGCTCTGGTTTTCTTTTAAAGGATTACTCACATTCTTTTCAAAAGAAGTTGGCAATACTTTTTCTCAGAAAGGAAATTAATTATAACAGCAACTTCTGGTTTCCTTAAATATATTAGTACTTTAATATTAGATATTGGGTTAAGATCTGAAAAGAGAAATAAAAGCTGTTAAATCTTTAACACATCACTTCAATTTCCTCAGAAAGTCTGGGAAAGCAATTCCATCTATTCTATTCATAACATAAAGCAAAAGAGGATTATTTTAAATGTGTTCAGAGACCTTAACTATGCAATATCCTGGTGAAATTCGCATGTAATGAAGATTTTAGATGAAATTCTGCTTTCAGATAAAGCCACAGTAATATCTTTGACTTCAGGCCCAGTTTGACTGAAAGCAGATCTTGACCATGTCCTGCTCTGGCATTTTTCGGGCAATGTCTCCTTCCTGGCTCAGAGAACTGTTCGTATGGGTCAGTCCTGCTCTGAATGGAGGCTCTGGGACCATCAGTCATCTCCAATATGCTCTCATTCTGAGTGCAGAGTGAAGGAATTTGGAAACTAGATAAAGAAATGTGATATTGGTTAGCTAAAGAATTTTACTCAAAGCAATAATCCACAAATTAAAATGTTTTTAACCGGTCCTAAGAATGCCCTTTTTCAGTTTCACCCACAGAAGGAGAGGCATAGCTGGCTAATATAATTTCCAGACTGAAAAGAAATATTTTCCTAGCTCATCATTTCATTTGGATCCTGACAGTTCATTCAAGATCCTTTGGGTTTTCATCTCTCCACTTCAAGTATATTATTCCAAATAATAGCTACAGAAGTTACCATTTTTACCCCCTACTCTCCGTGGTTCTATAAAAGTGCTTTTTGCATATATTGATCTAAAGTGTTTCTTGCAGGGTTTTTGAGTGCACTGAGGGGCACTCCAGCCAGTGTTGGCTGGAAGTGGGTGCTTAAGACACTTTTGACCTGTTTTTTTCCCCTGTTACCGAGTATGCTTTTGTATACTCACTTTAAAATTAGTCCATCAACACTAGTCTTAATTGCATTTCTTTATAAAGTCTCTCTCCTGCATCCTCTTTACAATGATTCCTTTGCAACTGGCCTTGCTTTTTTGAGCTGCATGTTCAATTTCCCTGGACTAATGAACCTTATATCACTTCTGAAAAGTGGAATACAGTTAGAGGGAGGGGTGGTGACTGCATCCTCACCAAAAGCTGCTGAGAAAGAGACATAAATCTGATCCCGGCTCTGGCTGAGGAGACCTTTCAGCCCCTTCCCAAGGCTACTAGTATAACCTCAGTCTACTAATAAAGAGTGCAAAACTACTTCTATTCCAAAAGTTCTGTTCCACATTTACCCAGGATGATGTTCTTAAGTGAGCCTTCATCAGTTCTTCAAAAGAAAGCATGCAGGTACCTCTTTTAATTCAACACTTTCAGGTGAGATGCAAGTGGATGATGGCACGTCTGCGAAGTCCCAAATGAAAAGCCTGTGCTGCATTGGGGACAACATGTAAGGGACTTTCTTCTTTGTGTGTCTTCCACTTACTTCTTTTAAGCAGATGTCTCCCTAACTGTATGGTTGAGGATCCTAATAGTTGAGGATGTCTCCTCATTGTACAGTTTTGGATCCCAGATCCCAGATACTTTAGAGAAAGACTAGGATGCAAATAACTGAAATCTACCTTTTTTTTCTTTTTCTTTTTTCTTTCAGCTGCACTAGATGATCATTGTAGGTCCCTTCCAACTGAAAATACTCTATTCTCTATTCTATTCTGTTTCACGGTTTCAGTCTTAAGCATCATTTGCACTAGTAGCTCCCCATCCTGTCTTTGGGCAACAACTTTTTCAAGTTTCCTGTCCTCACTGCAGAGTGATTCTCTGATCACCAGGAAAGAAGAGAGAAATGGACAGTTTCTCCTGAGCCATCAGAAATATTTCCTGGCAGGACCCCTGTGATAAGATGGTGATTTCATTTTGCAGCTGCATCACAGAATGGCAAAAAGGAATCATATGGTGTTACTGCTTACAGAGCTCATAAAGCCCTAGCTCTGTCCCTACATGCCCACGCTAAAGAATGGATATGATAAAGCTTGGATATCATCCAAACCATGCTTTCTGTTTCCAGTTTTCTGTTTTCAGCAGCTGAGCTTTTCAAATACATACTAGAATAATGCGAGCTCAGGAGATCTTTATTTAAACAAATAGAATTAGGCTGTATAGCTATGTTGCTAATGACAGTTCCTGAAACACATTTAACAGCGATTTGATGTTATTATTACAGCTAAGTAGTTTTCATAAGGCCCCAGTTAAATATTTCTTCACTAACTCATCAAGACAAAGAGTTGACCTCAGCTTTCTTTCAGAGTCCATCAACACAGCTCCTTGGGAAGCAGAGGGGCCGTTTAAAACAAAAACAAATCCGAGAACTTCCACCTCCTCCTGTTCCATATTAGCTAAACACACTGAGCCTGCAGGGCTGCCCATCCCCTGATGGCTCATAATAACTGTTTTCATTCTACTTTTAAGGGTAAAGTTCTTCATAAAGGTGGGAGGCCTGCTGGGCTCCTGATGGATTTAAGATCTTGATATTCAGATTACAGTAGCTAAAGAGGAAGGAAAATATGTTCTAGTCTTGCTGTAGTGTTCAACAGAAGTCTAATCACATCAGGCATTTTTTTCAAATTAACATTATTTGTGTTTAGCCTTCGTTAGCATAGTTTAGATTAAGCAGTCGGTTACAGTAAACCCTACACAAACCAGGACATGCTTTAAATGCCATACCGTAAAAATCTCTTAAACTTCTCCACAAAGGGGTGTAAGGGTTATGTAGTTATAGAGATCCATGAAAAGGATTAGAAAGGAAAAAACACACATGCTTTTGTGTGAATTTAATTTATATGAATAAGATGAAGCTATTAGCAGGAAGGGGAAAGGTTCTGCCAATAAGACAGCATCACTGCGTTTTGCCAGAATGATGGAAATGTTTCGTAGCTGGGTATTTTCTTCAGAATATGCATATTGCAAAGCTCACCACCCCTGATGCTGCCCTAGAGTCTGGGCTCAGTGCCTCTCGTGCAGAGATGAGCTTAGGACACTCGTCCCTTGCCCCTACATGCTCCTCTCAGCATGGTCACCCTGGAGGAACTGGGCTCATTTTCCTGCCCTTCCTGCAAAGAAGAAGCTGAGAGAAGACACTGGGAACACAGACACACATTTCCCACAAAGCACAGCTACAAGAGACCTGCATGAATTTTTAAGGAAATCATACATGTTATTTGGTGCTTGATCTGTCTGGGCTTGGAAAGATCTCCTGGACCAAGGGAAAGGTTTGGGCTGCCAGGTGGACCTGGTGTCCCAGAGGTGGCCAACAGGCTCTCAGAGAGGTTTCTGAGTTACCTGAGGTTTGTCTAATGCCTGGAAAAGTCCTTCTACCCCGTGTCCTGCTGGCAATAGCATTGCTGTTCATGTTAGTCTGTGAAGATGTCCTGTTTTCCTGGATGTCCTTGTCCATGCCTTCTACTTGTCCTCTGTACTTTTAAGCCTGAACTAATGTAAATCTACATTCTCCAAAACGTCAAGGCCCATTTCCTTCAATCTTCCTCTCATGAGCATTAACTCCTAAACAGTGTGGGATACATACCGTTTCTTGACTGGCACGCTGCTCTCTTCCAATTTTGGATAAAATTAACAGCGTGAGCAGCTCTTACCTTTATTCAAGGTCAGAATTTTGCACCAAGCCCTTGTAGTCTTAAAAAAGTCATCAGAGACCTGTGGATGCACTGCCTGGCTGCTGGTAGCCCAGGGA
This sequence comes from Fregata magnificens, assembly GCA_013389945.1. NCBI lineage: Eukaryota > Metazoa > Chordata > Aves > Suliformes > Fregatidae > Fregata > Fregata magnificens. The sequence goes on along the minus strand of WAAD01022145.1, from coordinate 73,279 downwards.
CCTTCTCAAAGTCTGCCATAGCCTCATCAGCATATGGCAATGCATCAACAAGCAGAGCTGATGCAACAGCAGGATGAGTTAAGCCAGCACCAGAGAAGCAGGACACTGCCATGGGAATCTCTGGTTGCTCTCCATGATCTAAAGAAGTAACTCCAGAAAAATAAACACAATTTTGCTTAAAAATGGAAGGAGATATGATTGAAACCCCTCTATGGAGAATTTTAAAGCAACCAAGGGACAATACTCTGAGTTCATAACCAGGCCACTCTGTACTTGCTGAGACTGAGTCCTTTCAGCATCCAATACAACTATGTGCATGTGTTGAAAAGTGAGTAAGCAACATTATGTTTTTCCCTTTGGGGGAAAACTCTGAAAGCACTTTTTCCTCTTTAATATACTAAGAGGTGTAAAAGATTTCATGTTACCTTCAGATGTCAGCGTCAGATTAGGATGTGATGACAGAGGACATAAGGTATTGCTGGACAGTAAAATGCCTCTGGCCACAAGCAAGCCTGTCCTCGTTAATTTTATCTCAACCCCATCTCCCTGATTTGTCACTGGCTCTGAATTCTTCAATCCCTTCTCTCCATAAAAATGTCTAACTGTCTCTTAAATTCATTTATGCCATTGCCTTTTATGACCTTACTTGATAACTTACTCTTTGTGTTTTCCATCCTGAGTAAAAAGCCCTGCCTGAGTGAATTCCCGCATTGCGCTTAATTTCCTAATTTTGAGGTTGTGAGGCTGTCTGCCCTGGTTATTCAATTCCTCACCAACATGAGCATTATTTTTATGGATGTTTATTTTTTCTCACTAGCTAAAAAGATTGTTGTTTTATCTGCTTTTTTTTTTAAAAAAAACCTGTAGTTCATTTACAGCCTTTTCCGTGTTGTTATGCCAGCTGCAAGTTTGGAAAAAGTATTACGAAACCTTACTTTTACACCACGCATATGTATACTATACCTATAGCAGGGACTCATTACCAGGGTTGGGTGTGGGCCAGATAAACACAGCCCTGAGTCGAGTAGCTGGCTTTGGCAAGTTTCCTCCCAACATAGCAGTCTTTTCCCATTTTCTATAGATTGTGTATTTTAAACCATCCTCCTCCACCATGTCAGCCATCAACAGATGAGAACACAGCTTCTACAAAACCATTCCTCCAGGCTGTCTTGATAATTTTCACAATGCTTAGTGTATTAATAAACTTTAAGAAACAGCAATAAGAATACCATGCTCACATGTATACCTCTACTCACACCTCAGCTTGTGTTATTTGTAAAACTCTCTTGTATGCATTTTCTACTTCGAGACTTTGTGCTACAGTCGAGCTCAAAGGGCATTATTAAGACTTTCCCTGTTTCATTTCTGTGCAGATTTCATTGTCCGTCATGGTCAATATATCTTCCCTTAATTTTCACAGAGTCCAACCAGGTAGGTCATGACCAGATTCCTCTATAATCTTTTTATATATTTAGTCACTGTAATGAGATCATCATCCAGTCTGCTTTTTCTTTCAGGCTAAATATGCTACACTTTTTGAGTCTTTTTCTCATCTATGGCATAAATTTAACCCCTTACCTTTCCTGCGCTATTCTAAAAACTGACTAAAGTGTCAAAGCTGTAGGTCTTATTTCTATCTTTGTACCTTTGAGGTAAAAGATGATTTTAAAAATATGGTGGGTCCAGCTTACGTACAGTTCTTGCACCTTTCTTAAGCAGAAAGCTCTGCCTCCAGGACACTGCTGACTGTTACAGAAGCTGCCATTTGGGAGCACTAGTCCAAAAAAAAACCCCCCAAAAACCCCCCAAAAAACAAAAGGTGACTGCTAATTCCTACATGTTGGCTATTCCTGCTGGTTATACTGGGGCCTGATGGTTATCCTTACCAGCATTCAGCCCACCAAATAGAGGAAAGGATAAAGGCTCAAGGCATTCTTGCTACTTTATTATAAACCATGCAGCCCACAGAGCTTTGGTGAGAAATGGAGTAAATCCTCAGCAAAACAACCCAAGGTCCAGTCTGCCACATGCAGAGTGCTCTGTTACAAAGATATTTTTTTGTTATAAACTTATTAGTGAGAGGAAACTGAAAGACTGGACCCATGGATTGTGCTGCAGCATTAAATAATAATAACCACTTCTTGTGTTATCTGTGGGCTACTAATGAAATGACTATGTCCTTCGTCTCAGTGTTCAGCAATATTAATTCCTATGTCCCTGAGTTATGTGGAAAACATAAGTAGAGAACCCAGAGGAAATGTTGCATTTATTTTTCAGTACTGTCTACAGTCTCATGGGCCTGGCATGGTTTGTACCAAGGAAAAATANGGGGGGGGGGGGGGCTATTTACCGTATTTGTAGAAATAAGAACATTTTGACGTTGATTTTGGAAGTAGATGTGATAGGAACTGTCAGACACATAAAAGAGTGTTGGAGCTGATGTTCAGTACCTAGGACAGGCAGCAGCTGCACCGAGGACAAGGTCATGCAAGTGCAAGAAAGATAGTGGGCTAATATCTGTATTGCTGTCATTTGCTGCAAGGCTAGCACAATAGACATGCACCATGTAGCACTGTAAAATATTTGTTCCTAGCTGTAATTTCATGTATGAGTGGCAGCTGCTTTGCCTGGCTGAGGTATGTCCTTCTTTGGTGTTTGTATAAAAATGGGAAAAATTCTAAGCAAAAAAGGACCATGTAATAGACAAAGCACCACAAGCAATTTTTTTTAATACTGGCAGACTGGAACTAGCCAAAGACGATAGTTATCAGGAAAAAAATGCTGTCATTGGCTTGATTTGCTCGAGTCTGGCTGATCGTATGAACATAGAGTTACACTTTCTCACATCCACCAAAGCACGCCTAAGATCTATTCCTGAAATTGCATCCAAGTACTATTCATTAACAGTTTTACCATGCATACTTATTTTGCACTGTAAATGATAATGTGCGAACAACAAAAGGGATAATGTCATTATGGAGGTGCAAGTAGCATCTCTGTAATTATGAGCAGGTTTATGCTTTCATTCAAAGCCATACAGCATTCTCTGCTCCAAAGATTTGACTGCAGTAACTGATGTGTTTGCTTAAAATAGCAGACAAAAAAATTGTTTCAGGAAATTTAAACCTGGATTAAACACATTTCTATGCTAATTAATAAAACATCATTTAAGTATCATCATGTGCTGTGCTTTTAATACAGATCTCCCACACCCAAGAAAATAGCTAGGGCAGAGGTGGACTTTAAGCCTTAGCTGTCTCTACACCAGGAGCCAAACCAGCAAGAGATATAATTTAAGCAGCCCACCCTGGAGATGGCAGCGCTGGCCGGATTTCCTGAGACGATGTGTGTTTTGACTTTGTGTGCTTTACTTGAGCAAAACTTTGGCACAATCCCCAATGCCAGGGTTTATACCAATAAGTATGGAAAGCCCTCAGGGCTCCATGCAGCTGCTTTTTGCAGCACGTGCAATAGCATAGGTCTGTCAGTGAACTCTATGGTTTTAGTAGCTCATAATTACATGAAGAAAGATGTGATTTTTAAAGGAAATAAAAGTCACACCCAGGAAAAGAACATATAAAATGGCTCTGAGAATAATGTGAGAATATGAAGAGTCAGGAAAATGTTAGTATCTGTCCCTAAGATGGGTGTGAAACCCATTTCGAAGGAAGGAAATGCAACCAAAGAAAGTTACAGTGCAGTTTTATGTAGCTATTTGTGTGAAAAACCAGGCTGCTTGTGTATTTGTTACACATTAGAAAAATGTATATGCCCTGTGCATGCACAGACTCCCTCAGTAATACAACAGGAGCCATGCTGTCCTGCCTTGAGACAGAGTGGGTTGCCGTCACCCAGCCTTGAGCACTGACTGCACAAACAAACAAGGAGGCCGTGTCAGTACCGGCCACATTTGGGAATTTTTTTGACAAAATGAATTACCATCAGTGAAGAATAATTTATCGTAGCTGAACCATTTTTTGGTAGGAAACACTGGCTGAGCAAACCCTTTTGTCAGGAAATACTTTTCAGCTGCAAGTTCTGTTCAGGATGAAAAATGCCTCCCCTGAAGTAACCGGCAAACTGATACCCGGGACTGTCAACAGGGATGTGCAAGGAAAGGTCCCTTTTCTGATGAGTGCACCTTTATTTCTGCAAATTAGTATGGCTCAAACAAAAGAGACTACAAACCCTCTCTCTGCGCAATGGCCAATAACCTCACGGTGAGGGCTTGTTCTTGGAAGATGGAGATTGGCAGTGCAAGGACAGGAGTCTGCGTGTCCTAAGCCTCCAAACACCAGACCTCAGCTTTCCCAGGGAAAATTATTTAAATCTCAATATCTCCTAGGAAGGGCAAATTCTTCTCATGAGGGAAATGCTGCTTTTTAGGAAGGAAGTGCTTGTTGTTCCTTTGTGGAAGTACAAAGCTTTCTTTGAACACCACCATCCAGCGTTGCATTACTACCTTTCAGCAGAACTCTTAGCCCTAGTTTGGAAGCACAGGAAGAGTCAGGGGAAATCAGGTAGAAAGAAATAGATGTGTCTGAGGTTGTAGAAGTTTTTTCAAGTTTGGTTGAACGTGAACAGGCAGAGAAGTTCTTCTCAGGAGCCATTGAATCTGCAGACTTATTTCTTGCACCATGTGCATTTGCAGGCTTTCCTTGCTCTAAAAAGTTTTCTAAAAAACCTGGGCACAGAAAAAAAAAAATTCCAGGGTGGGTTTTTTTGAGATTTAAGAAACATGGTCGTCTTTTCTGATGATATAATAAACAAAGCACCTATTGTAACAAAAGAACAGCTTGCTATTTTTTGTCTCTTCTCTCAAATATGTTACAGCTTATTTGAAGGAAGCAGGAATTAGCTGAAAATAAATGAAACAATTATCCATGGTCACCTCAACCTTTGTGACAATTAGGCAAGAAATAGTTTTCTGGTCGCACCAGAATTTTTTCTGTCTTGGACTTTTGTGGCTGCCAGGTGTGGGTGAGGGGCCGAGGTCTCACCCCCAGTTACAAGAGGGCTGTGAGGCTGAGGGAGCTCTCACGGGTCCAGCCAAAATTTTTATTTTTCTCAGGTTTCATTTCAGTTTTGATCTTCTAATATTTACACTTCAGTAAGGGATAACAAAATATCAAACCAAAACTCATTTCCAGCCTTCAGAAAACACCTAAATGCGTTTAGAAAAGGTTGCAGTGGAACACTTCAATAACATAGAATCATAGAATCATAGAACCATTAAGGTTGGAAAAGACCTCTAAGATCATCAAGTCCAACCACCAACTAACACCACCATGACTCCTAAACTAGCCCCTGGAGTGCCACGTCTACACCTTTTTTGAACGCCTCCAGGGTTGACGACTCCACCACCTCTCTGGGCAGCCTGTTCCAATGCCTAACCACTCTTTCGGTAAAGAAATTCTTCCTGATGTCCAATCTAAACCTCCCCTGACACAACTTGAGGCCATTTCCTCTCATCTTATCGCTAGTTTCTTGGGAGAAGAGCCCAACACACGCAAGCCTTCCTCTCTGAAGAGTTTTACATCAATATCTTTGTGGAAACAAACATTTTCCTGATTTCAACAGGCCAGTGTTTCTCCTTAAAATACCTTTTGAAGGTTCTTGCCTAATTCAGACTATTGCACAGACTCCAACTTCCAGAGAGGGTTTCTCTCACTTTCTTTAGGCTTTTTGAACTCTCCTGAAATGAAGGTACCATTTTATATTCCATTTTCTGGAATAGAAAGACCTATGGAAAATTGTAATTGTTTAATGTTCACTGGACCTTTGCAGCAAAGGCCCAAACACAACAGTTTCTTCTCGGGTTCTCCAAATCCCTACACTTTACTATTGGGAGTCCAGAAGAGAGCCAGAGACATTTCCTCAGTGTCCTCATCTGGCACTGGTGACGGGCGCAGGCATAAAGCTCCGTGTAATTGGAATCATGCTCTTAAATCCATGAACCTTTTTGGGAAACTGAACATGTGTCATTCAAGCTCCTCCAACAGAAGCAAACCAACTTGTCTGTGAGCCAGCTGCTTCCTCATTTCACTCCCAGAGTACTCCTAAGAAGCCCAGTGGGTAATAGAAGTCTTGCTTTATTACGACCCCTCTATGTATGGATTAATGCATTCACTACAGCCTTTTAGCAAGACGCCACGCACTCCCCTGCTCAAGTAATAGACTATAATATCCCTGACATTCAGGACGAAACAACAGAATACAATTAAGAACAGAATACGTAATATTCGCTGAAATAAAACAGATTTCCAATCAATTAAAACAGACTCTTCTTCCGATAGCACCAGACAAATAATAAATTTAAAAAACTAATCGGTTCTACACAAGCTGAGCTAATGAGTGTCATTTGGGTCACATCCTCAAATTGCAAATAAATGTTATCATTTATCAACCTAACACATTACTCAATAAATCTTCTGCACCACTGTTCATACTTATCAGCTGTGTCATTTAATATTCCTTTCTGATTTAGAAAACTATTTCCTCTGGTGCCTGACCCCTTGTAATGGAAAACTACTGAAAACAGACAGTAGCTAATTCAAGAATTGTGTAATTTAGAGCTAAACAGAGTTGTGGCCAGCATTGAAATACTCTAATATTCATTTTTCAGTGGGACTCCTCCCAGGTTGCGAATAATACAAGCTGGTGAGGTAAAAGTTTCATTTAAGGAAAGTCAGATTGTAGGCAACGTGGTAAGAGCTTTTAAGGGTGTGTAAAGTCATGAAAATGATTATGCTCTGTCCAGACAATGAGATCCGTTATCTCTTTTATGCAACGGACAATTGTGGACACTCCCAATTACAGGCACAAAACCTCCCCATCTCAGCCATCTGATGTGCTGCACACTACTTCGCGTGTGTGCTTGTAGACTGGTGATTTTGGTGATTTCAGCATTTCCCAACCTCTGCCAAGATAGGAATGAGAAAGGAGGGAGCTTCCACACACTACCCCTTCACCAACAACCCTCCCCCCCAAAAAAAAAAAAACCAGAAGGGGAAATAGGTCTTGTTGCCCCACAGGTGATACCTGGTGGGTCCTTTCCTTCATCCCAACCTGCTTCCCCATAAGTGGCATCCTTTCAGGGCTCACAGCAGGATTCTCTGCCTTGCACAGACAAAAACCTTTTTCTGACACTTATCCATTCCAGAACTGAATTACCCAGATTCATCTTTTTCATTGCAGACACATAAAAGCATAGGCATACAGCCACTGGGACACATCTAAGAGGGACATCTTGTGACCGACCTTCATAAGTGTGTTTGCTCCTCTGTCTCAAGAGCACGTTTAGATTGACTGTCAAACACTAAAGGAGTTATGAACTGCGGTGTCCTCTTTGTGCACTTGCTTTACAACACACCGCATAGCTGTACACAATATATAGTTACAGGACCACATTTTACCAGAAGGGCCCTTACTAGCAACGCACCAGGTAGTAAATGGTCCCACTCGACAAACACGGCTGAGCCGGGTGCATCAGCGGTCGTCTGGCTCATGTTCTTATGTGGATCTAACTTGCTTCACATTTTCAATTCCCTTTTCCCTAGCTCCTTCTGCTTGCTGCTTTTTTTCCTATCTCCTGCCCCACTTCTGCTCTGACTAGTGCCCTTACGTTGATTCAAGTCCCCCCCTTTACCATTGTCATCAGTCCTGCCCCTTCTTTATGGCTCCTAAAATTCTCGTCAGCTTTCTTATTTTTACTTTCACCTCATGTGCCACCCATTTCCAATTACCTCATTTGGTCCCCCTCTTTCATTTCCCAGCTTTCCACTCATCTGAGTCCTTACCCTTCATCATTTGAGTCAGATAAATAAGTTTTCTTATCCCCAACCTGCCTCTGGCACCAGCACGGTTAAAAGCAAAGGCGAGACAGGCTTTTTGTTGTCAGTTTGAACCTTGTTGTGATAGAAACCCCAAAATGCAAAAAGCTATGACTCTTCCAGCAGCTGGAGACCCAACATGAGCAGGCTGAGTCACCCCTCAATAAGAGCGGTGGGAGTACGGACCGTGCACACCAAGCGCAAAGCTCTGTGACAACTCTCTGGCAAGCTGAGGGGGTACTGAGGTTTGCAAAGATTTCCCCTTCGGGGAAGTTTTTATTACAAAGTCAGCAAAAATCACTTCTTTGATACAAGAGGACTCCGCTGTCAAATAACATGTTCTCATAGGTATAGCTGGCAATGAAATCCAAAACAACATGGCTTAAATTATGTAGCCAAAAGCAAATATAAGTGTGGAGAGAGTTATAAGCAACTGAAAATAGAGGTTGATTATGGGAACTGCAGGCAACCTTAACTTAAACATATTATATTTCTTACTATAGATATGGTTCCCATACCACTTATAAAGAAGTCTAGATCTAATGAAATACTCCAGCATAAGCTGTTTTGCGGTCCTCATGAACTGGCCTTAACATGTTAAGTTCTATCTTATCTGATTTCACAGAGAATGTATGGAAACAAGCAAATCTGCCATTTCTGGTTTCCATATCAACAAAACTCAGATAAACATGCCAACATTTCAACTGCTCGTTTGAACGGTAGTTTTGATCTTACTGTTTTCAGTGAGAGTCCTGAACACGTAACAATGCTGGAATATCCAGACTAGTATCTGCTGTGCAGATCTGAGAGGGAACTTTACACTTGACTGTTACACTTATGTTAATGTTTGTTTATATAATTTAATAAACACTGGAGTACCGTAGATGGAATCTAGCAATGTGTAAATGTCTCAAAAATAGTATGCATAACGTTTATGGCACAGGGTAGTCATAACACATCAACCACTATTAAAAACACATTTACTTAAATTTTAGGGCTGCGCTTCACACTGCTAAATGCCTTAGACATGTTTATCCAGCCATTTCTAATGTAACGTGCAACATTAAAGTTAAAGTAAATGCATTTGCAGTGCCTGTTGACCACTTTAACCAGTTTAATAAACCATTCATAATAAGATACATGCACAGAAGTGTTGCATAAGTATTGGATAAAACATCATTATTAAAATACTCAGCCCTCCAACTAAAATAAACACCTTTTCTTTGAATGTTAATATGCTGAAACTCATTTGAGTTATAAAGTCTCTTTGCACTTTTAGTAAATATTTTCCTTTGTGAGCCTAGTCTGTGTGTATGGTGTGTGTGTGAATACTTCAGACGAATGTTTTCTGGCAGTATTTACATTTCTATATGCACCTCACCTGTAATGGTAATGAACAACTGTTAAGCATCTTGCAGAGCTTTGTCTTTGCTCCAAACTATTTCTTTCCTCTTGCACATAAAAAGACTGCTGTTTCCTTAACTAACTGTGCTTCAGCATTTAGAACAAACTTCAGCTTTATAACCTGGAAATATTTTTATACGGTCACGTTATCTACTTTAGGCAGCTCTCAAGTAGTCTTACGTTAGGTGTACATGCAGGCTATTCCATGACAGTATCTATTTTCAAAACCATAGAGGCCACAGCTGAGAGCATTCACTAACCACCCTTCTAATATTTGTTATTTTACTCTAGTGTATATTTTTACATAGAAGTAGAAAGTACATGTGCACAGGGATGTGAATTTTGCACAAATCGCCTGGCTGTTTATTCCGTGAAGATATATACTACACCTTTATTTCTTCGCTAATCCATTCTTCATTTAATTACCTCTTTGTGCTACATATTCATTACACCCATGCACAACCAATTTTCTCTCTTTGTGCTTTCTGCTCGTTCTTCTCCTGTTCAATAGTGTGCAGAGCCCCAGTCATTCCCTGCATATATCACTCCTCTTCCTACCGCAGCTTCTGCAAAGCCTGGCTTGCAAGGTGAGGAAGAGCCAGTTTCAGAAAAAAATATTACCAACCATTTAACAAGACTTTGAGCACCAGTCATCTGGATTTACTCTGCAGGTCTTTAAGCTGGTATTGATCACAAGGAATAACTCTGAAATAGTAGGGTTCTGGGCAAATAAATAGGAACAGCAGAGAGGGTTTTTTCACCCATGCTTCCAAGCATCGAAGGCTCCATTATGAAAGCCACTCTGGTTATAATTCCTCTCTTATCCTAACTTCTTTCTGCTGCTTGCTATTTTCAGTAAAACCTAATAAATAGTTTCTGTGAGGCTTTGCTTTCAAAGATACAGAATAATGGTTGTAACTTCCCTTGGGTGCCTGTTCACCATGGTTACCATGTCACGTTTCTGAGAGCTGCTTGTTGACTGAGCTTCGGACCGCAAAGACATGGGCTGAAGGAGTGAGACCCTGCCAGGACAGGGGAGCCACTTGAGGTCTCCTAAGGGAGTGGAATAAATTAGAGGGTAATTGCCACTGTGTAAGCAGTGGCAATCATAATTTATGTTTCAAGAAGATGTGACATCAGAAGTTTTTTAAAAAAAAACACCCTTGGAAAGCCAAGCAAATTAACACAAGGTAGGTATGTAACATGTCTTATCCTACAGTTGGTGGTAGTTATTACTGCAAAACCTTTGACCTTATTCCCCCCAAATTTCAAAATTTTCACTGTGAGCTCTGCCATTTCTTAATTTTGCCCTTCTTCAACAGTATGCATTAGATTTTAAAAGATTTGCCCATAACACTAAGCAGAAATCACAGGATGATGACTTTTAAACTTTGCATGCATATTAGAGAGACAAGAATGCATCAGTATGTTCCTGTTCTGAGAAATGACTGAAGTCTATTCTCTCATGGTTGTAGAAGTCTGACTTGTATGAAGATACTTTAGATTTATTTAATTGTATCATAGAGCAGGATGTGCTCTGTATAGTGTAGTGTCTGCTGACTGGGTTTTCAAGATTAGTAAGTATGCTCCAAAGGTAAGATTCTGAAAAACATCACCTAATCAGTGTGCTCTCTTGCCATGGATTTTATTGCACACGTTAGTTGGCATTAGCAGTCTGTTTTTCTTCAGGCTTTGCAGCATTTTGGACATCTTTTGAAACTATTTCAATAAAGTTTTGGTAGAGCGCTCAGGGTGTTAAGCACATGTTCACCATTAACAATAATAGGAGTCATGCACACACTCCTATCAGGACTACATTTACTAATTACCTCCAAGGCTTTATATCCTAAACTGAATATATTAAGTGCAGCATTTGCCAGAATGCACTTGAGTTTCTTTCATTCATACTTCTGGTCTGGTCTCCAGACAGACCAAATATTCTGATCGTGTCACTCTTTGATGCTAAATTGAATACAAATGTACTCAGATAATTAATCACACTCAGTGCTTATTGTGCATCTTATTACTATGCAAGCAGATTTCACACAGCTTGTAGTTTGTTATCAGATTGCATGAAAACAGCTGATTACCTTTCTTCTCATATAATTACATTAACAGCAAAGCCAACTTCCTTTCTCCATATATCTTTGACCATGTGAAACATTTCAGGAAAGACCCATCAGGAAAAAAAGAGCAAGATTTCAAATTATCCAGGTTTCAGTTACCACTTTCAAACACTGTACATTCAGAAATACCCAGTATTCCCATCCCCACAGAAAGCAGAACTAAAAGAAAGAAATCCCTTCTGCTGTCACTCGAGTCCAGTGGAGCTAAATTCTGCTCTTAGTTGCATGCTTCTGCTTCTGCCTGGTCATGGTCATGTTCAAGGAAAGACTCTGCCATGGCTGTTACATGAAGCACCTTTTTCTGTTAAAGCTACTATCGTTCAACTTTTTTCTCCATTTGAAAATCATTCATAGCCTATGTTCTCTGGCTGAACTTTTCAAACAGCTCATTCTATTATTTTTGAACAAAACTCTGCAGAAAGATGGATTCATGTGGTTTGGGGTTCACATAAGGACCCAGGGACAAAATATAGGACTGACATGAACTCAGAAACACACCTAGACTGATCTATTTCACCTTTTCACTGACATCAACGGGTTTACACAGAGTAAAACCTGGCTGAATGTCACCACCACCTTTCCCAGGAAGAGTCACATTCTGGCAAATGTCACTAGTCCAACCTCCTTCCTTGGCAGCATCAGCCCAGAAGCAAATAAAGCTTTAACATTCACAGTGAACCTTAACACTCTAACATTCACAATGTCCCTGGAAATGCTTCCTTGGCCTCCCCTCAATTCTCCTCGCCTCCCAAAAAAAAAAAAAAAAATTAGTGCAGAAGAAACCTGGACTGATTTGGCTGCAGAAACTTGTTTTCTGTGGACCTTTATTTTCGTTGTTAATTTATTTAAAGCATCCAAAATTACCATGACCCAAGTTGCAGCAAGTCATTGACTTTTACTCCTTATTACCCTGGGTCATTGGGGCTCAGATTTTTTTACCTTATCCAAATATGTTTTACTCTGCATCCATAGCCCCAAGAAAGCTGGTTCGGGACCCTCCTTTGGGGATGGGTGCCCTTCTTCCAGCCTGCCCGCAGCTCCCTCTGTCCTGTACGCCTGCCAGCTGCCTGCGTGCTCTGAATGAGATATAGAGATTTATTTCTGGACCACCTAAAACAGAGGTGGGCTTCATTTGGACTTACGTGCTTGTTAATTTGAAAATGAGATACGACCACAGTTCGGCTTTTTAATGATGAGCAGAGCCTAAATAGCTTCACATAAATTTACGCTGCAGATGTATATTTTTAAAATAAACTGGAAGTGTTACTTGGTGACTATTATTTTAATTTCATCTTGATAGGATATGTAATTTTTTAGTTTTATTAGATTGCATGAAAGTGCACATATAAGATTCTAGCTTCCTTTTTGAGCTCCCATAATAGATATTTTGCTTTGTATTGACTCTGCATTGTATTATTAATAATTGCCCCTTTTTATCTGATAACTTCCAGGAAAAGGAAGAAGAGTGGCTTAAATTCTATAAAGAAATTAAGAGCTTTGCTGGCAAAAGATTAACACTGTATTGACCCACTTTAGTGTTCTTTTCAAGACTAACATTAAAGGAAAAGTCATCATCTAAGCTTCCCCTAAATATCAAGCATTAGCCTGTCTCTGATATAGAAAAATATTGCTACTCTTATTAAAAGTAATGGTAGACACAAACCAGAGAAAACTTTGTTCAAGTTCACTAATTGGCTTGATCCATTGAAAACAAACATAGAACTGCTGTCTCCCAGAACAGCAGATAAAATCACCCATGTTCTCCCAGTGCAGCTTTTGCTGACTGGTACATACAGCTGAGCGGATAGATTTTATTCGCTCAATATTTCAATGGGAAGGACTGCCAATCAAGCATTCCTTTCCAGGAGATGGATGAATCTGTGCTAGTAAGAGTTTCTTAAGAGCCATGGTTTCTTGTAAGTGTTTATAAGAAGATTCTTCGGTTCAATTCTGTCCCACAGTGCAGCTACAAATTCTTGTTTCTTATGATACATCTTCTTTTGTTTGAAAAACAGAATGCTGGGCGGTTAACATGCTTATTTGCATATGGGCATTTTACAGCACACACCAACACCCCTGTTCCCTTATGTAATTATATCAGCTCAGCTTTTTCCTAGAGCTTTCTTCTCCTTCTCATTATGTCTTCACCAGCGTTAAACTTCTCTGTGTGTGCCTCTAAATTATCTTCTCGGCCCGATCAATGTTTAGAGCTTTAATCAAACTGCATTCAGACTCTGCATCCTTTCTTATTAGTTTGGTTACACTTAAAAAACTGTAGAGACAAATAACATTAATTTCTATTATACTTTGGAATCGCTTCTGGGATCAAATTATCTTTCACACCTGGATGAAGCTGTTGACTTCGCTGGGATTGCGTGTGCGGATATGAAAACAGACTACAACGAGGTCATTGGATGCGTAATAAAATATCACTTTCAGAAAATTAGCTCTCCCTTCTGCTGGGATGAAGCAGTGGCAAGAAATCAACTGTAAACACATATTTACAATTCAGAGCCCTCAATTATTTTCCCAAAGGTTATCTTTATTTGTTTGTAAATTTACTAGGAGGATAAATCCCTCCGGTAGCTCTTATGAAATTTTGTAAACTTTTTATTTTCTTATTAATGACTTCTGTCAAAAAATTTCAAAACAGGGAAGGTACCTCACGAACTTTGTATTACTTTGGTATGTCATATGCATGTTTAAATACTTACTGCTTACACAGATGTGTCTCACCACTTACACCTGATAGGGAAGCAAACCTTTCAATGAGGTTCCACAGTACCAGCTTTTCTCTCATCACTGCTTTTAGACTCCTATGCTAGAGGAAAAAAAATTGGTCTTCACTGTTAATTTCACATATTAAGCAGAACAGCCTTTGAAATGTCTGTATGATTTTTGTACATATTTGCTATGAACATGAATGTGTACCATATTTTCACTGCTAAAATATTGGAACTTTTTCAGATGGCAAATTGTCCACAAGCTTTATCCTTGCAAACAAGAGCATCATTATTTTCTTTTTTCTTTCCAAAAATTAGTATATGAAAAGAGAGAAATCTCTGCCCTCAGATAATTACTGAAGTAAACTAGTTTCACCTTATATCAAAAGCAAGCCAATAACTATGTTGCAACAAAAGACATAACCTAGCATAAATAAAAGGGGTTTTAATTACTCTTATGATTATATGAGATGAAGGAAAAATTACAGCTTCAGGTCTCTGATGGGCAGGAGTTATATCGCCTTCTGCTTCTCGTTTGTGGAAATTCAGGATGTTTCCAATTATGCTGTTTTGGGGTATTGTTTTAGATTTCAGTCTTTTCATTGCTTTTCGCTGCCTCTTCCCATTTTTTATTTCTGTTTGACTAAGAGCTAGAATTTAATTTCTTTAGAAGGCCAGCTTAGAGCATCTCACTCTGTATATGTGTTTGAGTTCATATACTCTGGGCCATTTTGAAAACGTGAGGTGAAATACTATTGTTCTCTTCTGGTATTCCCTGGGACACAACGCGCTCTGCCAAATCCCTTCTCAAGCCCAAACTCTGCTATCTGCATTAGCAGAGTTGCTGGATTCCGGGAGGAACACCCAGTCTGGAGGCAGCACAGACATGTCCTCCTCTTCTTGCTGTGTCAGAACTAAAGCCTGGATCAAACATCCTCAAAACCAAACACCCTTGTGACAGAAGAGCAGATGGACACCCACAATTTAAAATCTCTCTGGAATTCCCCTGGAATACTTAGCCGTTTTTCTTTTGTTGTTGTTGTTGTTTTATTAAACAGAGCTAGATTAAAAAGTATCATCTCACTGAAGAAAGTGAAAATTGTAATGAGTTTTGTGGTCAGGCAGTAATTATATTAGCTTTCCCTAAAACTGGATACATTCAAATTCTCATCTAATTACGTTTTCAAAATGAAGCAGGGGAGAGAAAGGTCATACTATTATAGCCAGCATATTTTGTTTTCCTCTGGAAAGAGTACAAGAATAGTTTCAATGGAAACAGTTTGAGATTATGCTTGATAATTTGTAATTAACTCTCCAGGGTGCTGTGAGGCCTAATTAATTACTGATTAGAAAGCATTTGGAGATATTTGGATGAAAGTTGCTATAGTAATGCCAAGAATTGTTGTTATTGTTATCGTTAGGTATTTTCCATCCCCAAATGCAGTTAGGTGGAAAATGTACCTTTGTTACCTTACGGTATCTTACAACCAGGACTAATCTGCTGAAAAGCAGTATTTAAAAGCTGATAATAATTCTCTCTGCAGTGGGAAGTTGAAGATGTTTATTCTAAAACTGTGAATATAATTTATGAACAAGCCAGATACACAAATTGCATTCAGAAGTTCCACGGTAATAACACACTTTATATTCTCCATCTGCAGATAAGCAGGTGCATCTATTTGTAGAATTTGTCTTATGTTATGAAACTGTCTTCAGTGCTATGAAACCACTGTGTCATGAATGCCTCCGTGTGTTTAGCACCCAGCATTTGTTCTCAGGTCTGTCAACAGCAACATGTCACCCAAATGCAATTAACCCAAATTAATAGAGTAACAGAGGGTCACAAAGATATTAGGATTCCTATTGAGATCAGGATGATACCTTGGTAAAAAAATGAGAAACCGATCCATGCCAATTTATTTTTCAAAGCACTCGGGTTTGCAGAGTGGAACAGACTCACATGTAAAAAAGAAGACAGATGTTAGCCCTTCTCCCAAAAGCCAGAGAAGAAAAGGACAGCTTCAACAAAAAACTTGCAGGAGGCTTGAGCTGGAGGAAGGAGCTTGCTTTTTGCAGTCCGGACTCTGCTGTTCAGCTGAGCTCTGAGCTGCGGAGGAGGGAGACTCTGAGCAATGGAATAAAAGTTATGTGCAAGGACCCAAGAGCCTTTTGGTGTCTCCAGCCAGAACGTAAAAAATGTTCGGTCTTGGTATAGAAACTGAGAAAGCTGTAGAGAATTTTCTCAGAATTATATATAGATATTTTTATTCCCCCCTGCCAGATCTCACTGTTTTATGGTAGCTAAATCTAAAACAATTGGTTAAATTATGCTCTGTAACCCCTAACCATATCTATGTCCTTACCTTGAGTATGAAAACCCCTTGAAAATACCTGCAGTTGTGAAAAAGGATCTATTTGTGTTACACTGAGGAGTCCAAGGGATGGGAAATTTTCCTGAGGTTTCCTCACTGTGAAGAGCTAACAACCCGAGAGGCTAAAGCAGGAGATTTTGCTATACTCTGTTTAGACAAAGAAAAGCTGAAGTTGGAAGCTAGTGTGTGTCTTCCAAATACAGATCTACCTTGGAGGAACCCTGCCAGTGCTGTAAAAGTGTGGGTAAAAATAGACACCAATATGCATGCGATCTATTGTACTCATAATAACTATATAGATAAATATGGTTTACTAATAGTAAGTCTTCATGCTTTCTTCAGAAGAAGAAAGATCTCAAACTGTATTGCTTTTAACATTTTTCCCATGTAGTAGTACACGTATGAATAAATCTCAACGTGTGCACAAGATAAATATATAACACTATTTTTTATGTTGTTTAATGCGTAGTTCCCTCAAGCATTAGCTGTCTCTAACAAGCAGGTTGTGGTGTCTCTCTGTTTACCTTGTTAGCGGTATTCATTTCTGTTATCACTCTTCTGGAAGAACAAAGTTTCTAGATGTGCCTCAAAGGTGAACACAATTACGCTGTTTACATTGCTATTCCTACAGGGATCATAAAACAGTACTTAGAACAATGTTTACAGTCATCAGCGAGGCAGAAATCACTCTGTACATACCAGACAGGCAGCTAACAATACCCCGTCACTAATTACAGATGGGACTGTGCTGTATAAAGATCCCCCGTCTCGCATGTGATCTAGGTGCCGGGTACATCAGTAGCCTGAAGCATCCAGCAATTACTCCGTCCATCGCATCAAAACTTCTCTAAGGTGTTTTCTTTTCATTGGGGCCCTGCAGACAACGCCACTTACCAATTTCTAACTTCATATTCAAAGCAACACAATAAATAAACAAAATGTAATGAACCATGCTTTAGCGCGCCAACTAAAACACATCCTTCCTCAATGGCAAACTTTTTTATTTTTCTGTTAGGGTCAGGGACAAAGTAGACCGAAGCCCACAGAAGAGTTTCCTTTAACTTCAGTAGATTTTGGGTCAGATGTTTGCAGTGGGGCTCACAAAAAATAGGAGTTAAGTGGAGGGTGGCTGCCTGTCCTCCCCTCCACCCTGCGAGCCACCTTACTCCGTACGCAAATGTGCATTGGGAACTTAGCTACAGCGACAATTTTAAAGTTACTTCTGTAAGATATACAAGAAACACTGATTTAAGACAGCATAACAAGGATAATTTGTGCATTGCTCGTAGATGACGACTTGGAGGCCGTTGGGTTTTAGCACAGAAACGGGTATTTTCCTTATTTCCTGATTGCTAATCAGCCATCAGTCTGCTCCATTCAACCTAAGGTAACTGTGATGTGATCTTATATTCACAGTCTTCCTGTTGTAATATTAAGCTTCTCCTGGCTGACACTTTACATTTATCATTTGGTGACTTGGTAGTCAAATATCCTTGCTGTTTGCCGGAGGGAGAGCACAGGGGAGACATCAGCTCCATTGCACATCCATGGGAATATCAGACAGAAGTTCAAACTAATCAGCCAACATCATTGAATACATATCATAACAACACAAAAGCTATCATTTTGGAGAGAGGAAAAATAATAAGAGAACTACAGCATATGAAATCCATCAATGATCCAGGAAAACAAATTTTTGTGGGAATCTTTGGACCTTGTCGACACAACACTGTTGTTTATGGAGGTAATTACATCGGTATAAACATATTGCAGATACAAAAGTGCAACTTTAGAAGCTAACCAGATGGAGGACATACGTTTACCCTGGTTAACCTGGACAGCAAAGGGGTCTGGGGAGCCCTGCAGGACAGTTGTGCCATGTGCTGGCCCAACACAGGCACCTGTGTGTCCCACTGAAATCTCAGCATCGTACCCGGGGGGCTGGGGCTGAGCTGAGAAGAGTCCCCCAGTACGAGGGTGCCAGTACAAGAAGTACACCAGGGCACTATAGCTACATCTTCTGTACATGCGTTGGAAATTACTGTCCAGAGACCAAAAAGAGTTTTGAGGGGTTTTCAGTCATTTGCCTTTTTTTTTTTCATGTGTCTAAGAGTGAGAGCTGGTGAAGTCACTGAGCGCATAACCATGGATGACAGTGAGGTCAGGGTTTCCACCAAGCTGTGAAGCTTGTTCTTAACGCGGTACTTCCAGCTGCAAAACACAGGCCAAATTCAGGGTGACTGCTGTCACACATATTTAGGAGGTGACAATCATGAAAGAAAGGGCATGAGAGTCCACCAGAGGTACAGTACATACATTATCAATTTCACAGCCCATCTGTTAAATCCTGATCTCTTCAGACCTATTTCCAGCTTGACAAAATAAAGCTCTAAGAAGACAGAGGCATCTTCTAATCACTCAGAAGACTGAAATAAAACATTTTCACATCACTGTTTGCTGTATCTTTTCTGCCATCTGTACAGCATATTACCGTCATTGAGTTCTGCACTTACACTGTTTAAACTGAGACCGGAGCAGGTGTTGGCTGCCGTTCTCTTTACAGAGTTTCAAACTAAAGAACTTACCAGGTGTCAAATACTTCAATGCTGAATCTGTGTTCATATTATTACAAAGAGGCAGTTGTGATGTTCTTGTCTTTCCAGAACACTATTCATATTATCCTCTGCAAATGGGGAAATATGCACTACCTCTAAAGCATTGACAAAATTTCTGAGCAAATTTGTCGGCATATATGAATTCTTTAATTTTTCTTATTTCATCTTAGACTAAACTCTCCAAGTTCAATAGCCATTCACATATAAGAAATCTCATTGATTGTGATGGACTTCTTTCTGCATCTCTTAGTAGTAATGGATAAATGTTTCAAATTAACTATGTAATTATCTATCCTCGATATCATTATATAACTAGATTTTCTTTAGCCATCTACATTAACATGATTTAGCAATTAAGATCCACATAAGGAAAAAAACCCCAAAAAACAAGAGAGGAACTGCTCACAAACTTTCAGACACATGAAGAAAACATGGCTGGAAGCTGGGGGTAGCACAAACAGAAGGCTTCAGCGTGGTGCTTTCAGGTGTCAAATACAACTTGTCTCCCTCCTCTGGAGATCCGTTCTGGTTGGAATGACCCCTTCATTATGGCCCTGACCACCCCTCGAGCACAGCCAGCGGTGCTGATTAACCTGCGAGACCAAATGAGCAGGAGCAAGCAGCAGCTCCGCTCGTGTTTGTGGGGAGGTTTGTGCACGGACCGTATCCGAGTGCTCTGCTGGTGTGAGGGGTTGTGTCGCCCCGATGCATGCTCATCCCAGCAAGGTCGTCACCCAAGAAAACACCCTGATTGCACCTGATTGCACAGCTTGTTCCCCCAATTGAAGCAAAATTCCTCATACATGCAGGCGTTTATAAAAATGTGCCTTTTCAATCCCTGGGGTAATATTTCCGTGTTAGTCACCTCTCAGTCATCTCTAAATCATCTCACACTTGTTTTCTCTGGTTTCCTTCTTCTCCTTCCAAATGTTGCCAAAATAATTGCACCCTTCACACTGATTGTGTTGCAGCCTCTTTTTGCACACACCACTACTCCCTAATGACTGTTTTCTTTTTTTTTTTTTCTTTCTTTGAGACCAGAAGGGACTCTGGACCGATGTATCTGACCTTCCGTAACGTGTACTGAATGCCTGTCTTCCAGAAAGACACTCAACCTCGATATAAAGATGTTAACATTAAATTTGTCATTTCCATTGCTGTTTTAAATTCTGACTACCTCACTTTTCTGAGTAACACCCTAAATTTCTTTATTGCAATCATATTTTAATTTGTATATGGGTAAATTCACTTTCTTAGGCGGACCAGGAGGACTAGAATACATTCAAGAAATCTGTTTCTAGGAAGCTCTAAATTACATTAGCAATATATTTCAGTAATAACAACCAAGCCTGGCTCATTTCCTTGGGATTAATGACTAGCTGGGAGAGCTGATGGCCCCAAGTAGTAGTCATTATTTTATTAGACATCTTTTATTTTTGTTTTTAATTAGGCAAAGATTAGAAAAAATCCTGTCTTCTCTGTGCATAAGAGGAATGACAGCATCACAGGAGAAAAAATACAACCACTCAGAGTAGGGAAAAGGTCTCTTTAAAATGTTTGGTAACCATTGGTAAGATCACCACGTTAATACTGTAACACACCAATATTTTCTGTGGATTTCATCTGTTCTCTCAGTGTTTGTTTTTCTCTGCTCCCAGAGGGTTTTTTTGTTGATGTTTTGAAAAATGAAGCATGTAGATTTTGAGGAACATTGGTAAATATATTGTGTACTTTTAGAGTATGTTTTACAGCACAATCTTTTATGATGGGTGACTCTGTCTGACTTCGAGTCTGTCAACTAGAATGGATTGAAAATGGGTGAGGAAAAGAAGAGTGGAAAATGTCAAAGATCTTTAAATCACAAAAAACCCCTGCCCTTGGGAAAAAAAAAAACCCAAAACAAAACAGCAAAGAAAAGCCAGAGGTTTACAAACCAGTCATTTTAACCCCTCTTACCAGAAAATCTTGGAACAAATAGTTATATTAACTAATTGCAAATACCCAGAAGATAATAGGGAAATGGGTAACAGCCAAGTTCATCAAGAATTTTGTCACTATTGTGAGAAGCTTCTTCACTGAGAATTGTGTCGACTATTTTCTTCTATCAGAAGGCAAGAGACTTGTGCTACCTCCATGAAATTTTCTTATGCTAACATGGGTTAGATGAGCTTGTTAGGGCAGGTAGTGAAAAACTGTCAGAAAATCCACACTGAGAAGAAAGGCAGGAGGGGCCTGAGTGTCAGAAGAGGAAGACCTGGCAAGCAGCCCCTGAGAGAGGTTGCATCCTCAGCTTCCTGCAAATCCATGTTTCATCACTGACCAGTGAAGGTCAGAGCACAGACTTATAAAATTTACGCTTAACATGAAGCAGAAGGGAACTGCAAGCACACTGGAACATGCAAATAAATTAAAAAACCAAACAAATTCAAAATGGTCTTGATGAATTGTGGAGTTGATCTGGGGGGAAGAAAAAAAAAAGGTGCTATTCAATAGGAACAAATTTCAAGTTTAAACGGGAACAATCAGCTGCACGAACACAGGGTGGTGAAGAGCGGCTAGTTAGGAGTGCTGTAAATCAGAAAAAAATGCGGAGCTCAACGAACAGTGTCTGAGAAGAGCAGAAAGCATGAACAGAGGTTTACAAAATATGCAACTCACATAGGCAGGTACACACGGCTACCATCCTTGATTTTGGGGAAAGATGAGGCATGGTACTAGATGACAAGGTGGTACAGACAGTGATTTCATAGATAAAGACAAGGGCAAGAATGTATGAGATCAGACTGATTCTGAGGACGAGTTTTTCTAACCATACCTGACCAGATTGCTCTTGGGTTTCTTTGCAGCTTTTGTGCTTCTCAAAAAAAGCTGTCAAGAAAAGGAAAAGGCAAGAAGCCTTCTCAATGTGTCTGATAAGCAGGAACCACATATCTTGAAGAAGAAAAACTTAATCCACCATAGAAATATTGCTGTGCAAAATTCAGATCCGTTTCATCCACATTTTCAAAACAACTTATAAATTATCATCATCCTGCGGGTTGTCTCTCTCTTTAAATGTGTTATTTGTGACTTTAAATGTTGTAGCTAAAGCGAATTAGTGCCCGCGACAATGTTGTTTTCAGTTCAAGTAGACGCTTGATGACTTTGTCTTTGTTAACTTATTTGTCTTTGCTTTGTGAAATTATCTGCCATTAACTCATCATGTTCTGTAAATCCTCTGCAGTAATAACTACATGCAACAGCCCTTCTGTCTAGTCAGTTGAGATTTGACAGCCTCTGTTTGCTAAACGTATCACTTCACTGAGACTTTGGAACACACTTTCATCTCTCTCCATTCTCATTATCCAGCTAAGGTCCTTATAACATATGGTCCTATTTTCCTAATTGCATTCACTGTTACACGTCAAACCAAGCTAATCTTTCAAACCGTCAGGCTAATCAGTACAAAATGCATGGCCACTGTTTGCACACATGCTGGTAACAAGAGGGGAACAGGACCTACACAAATCAGAAAATGCCACTGAGTCCCAGCTGGCTTGTTTGTTCCTCCTTCGTTTTCTAAGATTATCTGAAATGCATCTTCTTTCGCATTTACATTTTCAGTGTAATTTTCTCAGCAGAGAACTACTAGCACTGGTGGTTGATGTCCTACCCAGCCAGACCTTCACCATAAGGTACGACTTTGGCTACTGATTCCCACGAGACAAATCTTAAGGTCAATAACCAAAATTGTTCAGTATGTTATTATTATTCACAAGAATAATTCACGACTTATTATTTAACCACCTTTAGGGCTGCAAAAATGTAGAGATAGTCAATGTGGCAATTACCACTCAGTTGTAGGTTTCTTATTTGGTAAAAATAAAAGGTAACATGCAGCCTGTAATTTACTTATCATATCTGTGACATAATCACAGCAAGCCTGATCATTGTCCTAAAGCAGGTTAGCTGGGAACACGCAGAGAGAGGTTAGGGGAGATACTGGTTTGTCCATTCAAACATACAGCTGTAGACTATAAGAAAAAAAGCCAAAGAAAAACTCTGTCCTTGCATTTAAAAAATATTTTTGGTCTCTAGGCCAACTGATGCATCATAGACAATTCCATCAGATCTGTACGAATTCACTAGACCTGACCTAACTTCTAATGCATATTCAGTAAATCACTGAATTTTCTCTAATCTTGAATAAATGTGCCAGAAACCTGAAGCCTGAGCCATCAGCACTCTCCTGAAGAACCTGCATTAGCTAGATGTTTTGATTTAACCAAGCAAACTCCAACAGCTAAAACCAGAAGATACACCCAGAAGAAAGGAACACTCATTGGGCCAATTAGCAGTTTTCTGTTTACAAGCTATTTTTCCTAATTTCCCTGTAAAAATCTTACAAGTTTCCCAATCCGGTAGTGCAGCGGAGGTGAGGCTGCTGCAGCTCCATGCCTTGAGACCCAACCAGCAGTGAGGCTGAGCAGGTATTCCTGACAGGCACACCACAAGCACACATATACAACACACATATACAGGTTGACACAGACAGCAACACTCATGCAAGCACAGATGGTACCAATGGCCTCATCCTGTCTCCCTCTTTGGCTGATATGGATGAAGGTCCATTTGTGGGAAGGACATACATATATGTGGTGTGGAACCCTCCACCAGCTGGACTTAGACACCTAGTCCACCCAGTAGCTAGTCCTGGATGCTCCTATCTAACGCTGCCTCGCACACAGACACACACACACACACATATACAAGCAGGTCTCCCAGCCAACGTCCAGACCTTATGATCTTCCCTGTAGCCAGCGTGGACCCCCATCCCTTCAGCAGCCGTCCCACTGACCCACTGGTCTCCAGAGCCAGCCCTGACTTATGTTTTTCCCCACCTTTGGTTTCATCCTTCAACATCCCACAATATGTCTTGTGCCGTTGTGCCCTGGGCCCCTTCAAGGGTGTGTGGGGCTGAGCCTTTAACCACACAACATAACAAACCCCACTGATTTTCTAAGTTTGGTCTGCAAGCACACCGCTCGTGCCTGTGAGTAGCATTCCTCGCGGTGTTGCTCCACCAGCTGCAAATGTACCAGAGGAACAGACTGAGAGCATCTTCTCAGTGGACTACATAAGAGGTATAACCCATTTTAAATTAAAATCCGGGTACCAAGGGATGATTAGTTTATAAGATCAGATTCTGAACTATCTTTAAGTGTAAGTAAATGTTTCAAATATAATTAGCACAAATCCTCAGAAGCCTTCCTCAGAAATTAGTTTCTGTAAAAGCAGTTTAGAAGTCACTCCCCCTTCCTGCTCCACGGACAATCCTGTAACTTGCTCCCGGTTGGGCACATCTGGGGTTTCCTGCTCTTGCAACAGCAAGGCCTGTCGCCTAACCCACAACAATGAGCAGTGAATGAGGGAAAGGGCTGTATTTGCTCTTATAAAGGGAACAAATACAGAATTCAAGCATCCTGCTTTCATTTCACTCACACCTTGCGTGTCTCAGATTTATTTGAAACAGGAATTGTGGAACTGCCTTCTGTAAAAGAAACCAAGTACTGCTCCATGAAAATGTATGTATTCACACTGGGACCCTATTTAGTGCTTTAGTTTGATCTCCAGTCTAAAGTTATATCTGAAGTAACATCAAAGCATGATTTTAGAACATTTTTTCTCACATGTATTACATAGAGTTGACTTTATACAATCTAACTGATACGACTCAGACTAGAAACCGAGTAGGTAGTTATTCAATGTGAGATACATAGTAGTGCTAGGAAAGGCGTATAGAAGAAAGGTAAAGACTGTTAGACATAGGGAGGAGCCTACACGTGAGGAGAGATTAAAAAGGTTGGTATGTAATCTGTTTGGGAAAGAGATGGTTGAGGTGCGATGTTACAGGGGAAAGTTATGAACAACACAGAAAAAGTTAATAGGGAGCAATTATTCGCTATTTCTTACTACAGAAGATTTTGGAAGGGTGCTCTAATTTAATTTATGTAATTGAAGAACAGGCAAAGGGCAGCGTTTTTTTCAGGCATTCACAATTAAACTGTGGAACTGATTATTATAGGGTGTTACAGATGCTAAAATCGTAAAAAGGTTCAAAAGCAATTAAACTGATACAGGAAAGAAATGTACTTCTGGGGCTAATCTACATAAGATGAGGATACAACCTTGGGTTCAGACCCCACTAAGCTGCAAGGGTGAGAGCAGAAGTGCCAAACTGCAGGTGTACTCTTATTCCTTAGGCATTTGCTAATAGTACTGCCAGAGATGAAATACTGATCTGAATGGCTTTATAGCCTAGCCCAGCACAGCCAGTTTTATGTTTTATATTCTGAGATTTCCTTGTACACAGAGGCCTCTCAGCGGGTAGCTCCGACCTGGCAGCTCCGGAGCCTCTGGCAGGAGAGGGCAGTCACATCCCACCAGCAGCACTGAGCAGGCAGCAACCACCTAGCCATAATTAATACTGGTCACGTAAACTATAAAATTACTTGCTTCTAAACACATTACTAAAGTTCAGCTAATGGCCGAAAGAAAACAAACTGTAATTAAGAAAATTATGTACTTCTCTGTATTTTTGAGGCTCTCTGAAGAAGAGGAGGAAAAGGATACTTAGCAGCTTGGATTTTTAGATTCAGATAATTAAGTTCTGCATTAGATGCTTATTAAAATATATTGCCCAAGAGACCAGACAGAATGTAAAATGGCTGGGTACAAAACTCTCAGAGACAGAAAGAACAAAGCTGCAAGGCCTAAATGACTTTTTACTATTCCTGAATATCTTACGATGTTTGAAAATGAAGATTGCGAAACAGATGGAGCTGTTAACGAGTTTAGGAAACAACATGACATATGCTCGGAAGAGCTTTAGGAAAAAGATTGCAGTTCGTATGAAATGCTGTGGGTCAGTTAAGATCAATCAAAAGTAGAAAGGAAAAAGAAAGGAAAAAGTTGTTAACTTTTTTGTTATTAAAAGCCAGAAGATACAAAAACTTAGCTCCAAATCAGCTGCAACTTCTGTTCATCCAGATGGTACCCCCCACTAGCTCTGGTGGACAGAATAGGTTGCATATGTCTCAGAGGAAGGGAACTGAAGCTGACAGGACTATACCAGAGCTAACTGCCATGGTTTATGCCTAAATAAGGGAAATCAATTAAATCCAGCAAAAACCTATGGATATGGTACCAGCAGTCAATAGTTGCTTAAGCAAACAGCACTAAGAATTCAGAATTTTATCTGAAAATAAAGAGAGAAATTAGCCTATGCCTTTTCTCAGTGCAACCTCTGAAGCTTATTTTCCATGGAAAAAACCCGCAAACTTTACCTGCTGCCAGTGGAGTACTGGGATATGTTTAACTTCAGTTATTTACTGCTCACTGGAAAACAGAGTTTTCAGCATGAAAACTGATCTTAGGCCCTTTTAATTTCATGCTAGCCAGCTGGATGAGCAATTCCCTACCTCTTGGAGCACAGTAGCTTGCTACACAGCGGATTGTCCAAATTGTTGATGTTACCCACTGCTGTCACAATGCGTCCTCTCTGACAGTGCATGGAGCTTTGCAAGCAATGCAGTTATCTGGCCTCCAAATTATGAGACCTATGTCACTACAAAACTCATGGTTGTCTGTTGCATTTGCATTTATGGGGAATTTTAAGAAAACTTCTCTGCTTAGTTTTCAGGCTGAGGAAAAGGTCTCACCCTGCAAAGTGCATTTCCAGACCACAACCCACAGAGTGGTAGCACGCTTTCATGAGATGAAGCCACATATCCTATTGTCCTTCAATATCCTGACATAATCTTCTATTTTTTAATGATGCTGATATTTCATTTTCTTGACTCGCTATAAGACACTACTGGCAATTTTATTAAGTACGAGACTGAGAGAACAAGGAGCAGTAACTTATAAAGGGGCTGCTTTCACAGCCCCTGATGAGGAGGAACGCAGCATTTGGGATTGGTACCCAAGTCCCCGAGGGCAGGGTAGGTTTACCTGCTATCAACTTCTTATTCAAGTTGCTTTCCAAACTTACCATTTCTCTGGATTTCCTTTCCTCCCTAGCAAAGTTTCCTTTGGTTTAAACCCCTCAGCTTGGTTTCTGTGGTTGGAGAAAAACTGTTCCTAGTAGGAGCTCAGGTGAGGTAGTTTAGGGTCCCAAGAAAGCCTGGGTGAATGCTACTTGCACGTGTCTTAGCTATTGAACGGGGTCTGCATCTTGCCAAACTGCACCTGACAGAAAGGTTAGATAAGCTTTTTGTTACATTTCATACCCACCACACACAAAATATAAATGTTAATAATTTATTAAGATTTGTCATTAATATTGCAAAGTCAAGCATTCATAAGCCAGGTTGTCTGGGCAACCTTCTTTTTTGCTCTCTCATGCACTATATTGATGCGATCTGTAATTACACCATGACATGCTATTATTTCAGTAGGACCCTTGACTCGTTTGGTGCATGGATCAACCAGGGCTCCTTTGATAAGTACAGATAGTCAATATTTTATTTCAGCCCCACTGTTAATTGCGTGGTTGTATCATATTTACCAGCACTGTTTAAACATCTTGCTGAGGACAGACCTGCTAAATTCCTCACTGACTTTCAAACCACATTCATTATTTCCCCAGATTTGTGTGGAACAACCATTTGACCTTCACATCAATGCCACAATGACAGGACGGTAGCCCGCTAATTTTATTGTAGGTAACTGAAGTCCAAACAGATGAAGGTCAAAACGCTTTGCTAATTTTGGATGTCCAGACTAGGACCTCTGGGATCTGAATTTTTTAGATGGTTCAGCATTATGTGACATTGGGTACATGCAGTGCACCTCTCCTATTGTTGTTAGCTGCATCTGCAAGTGCTCGATTTCTACAGATCACACATGCACGTGTTGACTTGCATACCCAGAAAATGTTGCTACTGAGTAGGGCCAGCAACTACTATGACTTACAAATATTTTTTGGTCATCTTCTGCCTTCATCTGTCAAAAAGACAAAAAAGCTATCTGAATTAGTTTCCCCACTTTCTTTGCTTTTAAGCAAGAAAAATCAAATGCTGTAGGACAAGCAACAGTGTTATGCGACCTCCCCACGATTATGAACATGAGACGTCTCTAAAGAAATCATGGATGTAATGAAAAGAAAGGGAAAAGAAGTAGGCTCTTGCACATAGTGGTTTTGGGGATTTTGGGGCACAGGGGTCACAGAGTTTGAGGGAAGAAAGACCCCTATAATTTTTACTCAAATTCAATTAGCTGGTTTCAGGGTTGGTTTTTTTTTTTTTTTTAATCTGGTTGAACATGTTGAAAATATTTCATTTCAATACTTTAGAAAGAAAGGTTTTGTTTTGGACAAGACTCCATTTTTCTTTCTAATGAAAAAAAATCACCAAAAGGTAAAAAAATCATAACTTGAAAATGCTACAAGGCATACCACATTAAGTTGAATTAAACACTCTTGATTGTCCAAATTATGTCGTTTCCATCTTCTTACTCTTTTATGCTATTCAGACTTTCCTTCTCATCCCCCCATTGCTGGATCATCCCAGAAAGCCAGAAAACTCATCCACTTCTGAAATTATCATCACTTGTGTTCAGGTGGGGTTGGGCTGGCCTGTTAGAGCAGGATGAAATGCTGAACTTCTCTTTAACAGGAAGAGAGAAATGAAAGAGAGAAAAAGGAAAAAAAAAAATCAAACTCTCTTAACAGTGCACTACTGATTTTTCTCCTTCATTTATATTTTTTTCACTGGTTTAAAACGACTCAGTGCTCCAGCACTTCCAGCGATGCAAGAAGCTCTCTGCAGTGCTAGTTCCAGCGCACCAAAGCTCACCACTCACCAGAGTTAGTTGCCAGTTTCTGCATCTCTTACTCCCACGTGGTCCCATGCAGTTATGTTCTGATCTTGCTTTTGTGGAAGTACATAGCAAACCTTTCAATGGTTTTAACAGAACCAGGCTTGGCCCAAAAAGAACAGTATCTAATGCTCTGTTAAATTTGGTAAATAATCTTTTCTCGTGATACTGCAAACAGGGATGAACTGATCCATGCAGTGACCTATGCCCTTCCCTCATTCCCCTACCTTCTGCCATGCAGCTAAACAAATTAATACAACTTCAAGGTAATCAAGTTCAGGAAGGACAGTAAATGGTGTATTCTCTTCCCAAAGCCAAATAATCTATATTTGTTTTGGAACGCTACCATGAATCAATTTAATCTTTCCTTTCTTGAGATATTTTTTATTTCTTTCTATAAATTCCATCCTTCCTCGGCTGCACAGTGTCCATTCAAGTTGATTTGAAAACTCCTTAGATGAAGGTTTTAGTCATTTGCTTTTTGGTGAGTAATTGTACTCATTTTCAGCCAGAAGAGAGTTAACCTTTTGAGACAGTCAATTGCCCTCTCTATGTACCTATCGCTGTTTTTACTTGTAGTGTAAGACTAAAACTTAATAACCTAGAAAACATGAAGCATTAACTTCGCTCTGACAAAAACTCATTCTAAGTTTTAAGGCCAGAAATTTTCAAGGGAACCTGAAGGATTTGGTTCTCAGAGAACTCTAGTTTAGTAGAGTTGGAAACCTGAATAACTTAGTATTTATGAAATCGCAGTCTGTATGACTCAGACAACATCTGTAGTACTTTTGTATTTCTTTGTAATAAATACTTGAGTTTGAAGACTATTGCTGAAAGATATTGTAAAATACAGGGAATGCACGCATGTATATATCCCTTTTATCAATTAGAAAATCTTGGTTTGCTTTAGAAAAAGAACCCTATGTACTTAAATGAAATGATGGCAATGTTTAACAAACACACAAGGAGATTGTGATTATCTATATGCATATTTAACTCTACATATCTTTGTAAAAATTCCATTAAAAGGAGCATTATATGCGTTACATATGCAAAACAAATATTGCAACCTTCCAAATCTTGGAATACTACATTTGATAGTAACTTAGCAAACTCCAAGTTATAAAAGACTGTGCAAACACAGCAAAGCCATAGATCTTTAACACTTTATATGCAAAATTCTACCCTGCTTTCTGGAAAGGCTCACAATTATCCAGACAAAGCCCAAGGTGACCTTTAAAGATGAGAACTGTAAAAATAAAGCGAGAGGGTGGGCTCTTACCTGAGTACTTGTAGTGTGAGATGGGCTTTAAGCACCTACACTTCCTTCTGCTTTCTCTCCTCTTTACCCTGGAGGGCCACCAGAAGTGCGCTGGTCTGGGACAGCTGGGACAGAAAGAGACTGGAGAAGATCAGAGGGTGATTAGACCCATCCAGCACTAGTGATGAGAAGAGGGAAAGGAGAGGACAGGAAAGGTGGGAAAAGACCAAAGCCTGGCCTGGGCAATTACCCTCTGTCAGTCTGGTACTTCTAATACAGCATGGGCATAGTCAGAAATTCTGGGAGGTGGTTTTGAGGGGGAAGAGATGGGAGAAGGTGAAGATGTTGTCTGTGAGAGCTGGCAGGAGACACCTCGGTGGCGCTCTTCATCTAAAAGTCAAAGAGAGAAAAATAACTAGTTATGGCTTTGGGGACTGGTTTTGTTTTGCTTTTATTTCTACCTGCTAGACGAAGAGGGCACATAGCCTTTCCGTTGGGTTTAGATGTAAAATGGATCTGTAAAATCATTCTTCACTTGACAGACTTGGTCTCCCAGGTGGGAATGGTGAAAGCTTTGAGAGAGACAGCTTGCAAGAAAACCCACAAAAAAAAAAAAAAACAAACAAAACAAAACCAAAAAAGTCCCAGGCAAAACCTGCTTAAGGTCTTCTTGAGTGTAAAGTCTAAATAGCACTGTGTGAGATACGCTGAGCTTCTACCCCTGGCTGAGTACGCTAGTGATGATGTTGCTATCTCAGAGAAGAGAGGATCTAAAGTTGCATAGTGAGGTGACTCTCTGATTCACGTATTTTATTCTTCCACTGTGCATCATGAAAAATCAGACCCTGGGAGTCTTATCTATGCTGTACAAAGCAGATGCCCTTTTGCAGCTCCTCACCTACCCTAGTCTTATCCCGGTGTCTTCTCACCCTCCACAGCATGGCCACCAGCAGCCTGTGGCAGGGAGCTCAAGATGCCCTTCCAGCTCCAACAGCAGGAAAACAGCAAACCCCCAAACTGGCACATCCATGGCTCTTTCCTCATCCCCATTTTCTGGAAAAGGTCTCATTTCGAGAAGCATTTGTGTGGGCTTGAAAAATTCTTACTAAAATTAATCCTTTTTATAAGCATTCTAAACTCTTAATTCCTCAAATGTTAAGAACATTTAATGCTGAGAAACGTTTTGTGTTTTGCTGCAATCAAAATTACAAAACTTTTAAAAATGATAGCTCTGAAAATTCTATTTTTGTGTCATTTTGATCTTCCTTCAACTGATTACAGAGTCAAAAAGCTAAAAACCATTAATATTCTTTAGGCAGTCTTTATCTGGCAATTCTTAAGCAATTTCCTTGCCAAAACTAGAACAAAATATCTCTACAAAGACACTTAAAAAGAGACAATACCTGCTTTGGTGATCACTCCATGCAAAGCCTTTGTGAGAACTGAATTTAAGAAGACATGCTTAAAGCTGGAAGTCTTTCTTTGTTCAAATAAGAATGAACTGACCTGAAACAGCATTTTGTCTCCTTTTCAAACCCTCAAAAACTTAAAGGTGTAGCACAAGAAATGTCCTGCATGAAAAAAAATAAAATGGAAACTTTTACAATATTCAATAATTTCTGCCCAGACAAAGGGCACACAGCCATCAAGTTCGGTAAAAATTATAATTCAACTGCACGTGTTGCAGCATATTAACTAGTCATGACCTGATCCTGCTGGCACAGTAATTCCATGGAAACACTGGGGAAATGACAAAAATGAAGGGAATGAGGATTTTTATCACCCAGTGCCTGGCAGAGGTGGTGTCTCCTGCTGTGTGATATGTGGCGGTGCCAGGTGAGCGCAAGCCCCTGTGGATAAGAGAAGAGTGTGGCCGCTCCCCTCCCAGCCCGGGCTCTGCAGCAGCAGAGATGCTGGGACACAGCCTTGCCCAAACCACCCTGCTGTTACAGCTGCTTTTTTTCACTGTTTTGGAAGAGATTGAGTCGACCAAAGCTCTGTCAAAGAGTTACAACCAAATGTGTCTTGTAATGCTTTTATGGAATAACTAGATGATAATGTGAGAGAAAATATCATCAGCTTCTGTACCATAAACTTCTCCTGTCCAGTTAGGTTAGAATTACACAGCCAGAAAGGAGGTGGCAGTTAATCCTGATAAATGTTAAGAAACAATGCTATGCCATTTGCAATTTAAAATTTTAGATTTTAACCTATTTGGCTGTTCGGAAACACTTCCTCCAATAACTTTTGAATAATTGTTTTCATTATTTTCTTTGATCCCACAGGACTTAGATGAATACTCAGCTTTGACCATTTGTAAAATGTTTTACTGCATAGTTTATGTATCTTTATGT
Source organism: Fregata magnificens (assembly GCA_013389945.1). NCBI lineage: Eukaryota > Metazoa > Chordata > Aves > Suliformes > Fregatidae > Fregata > Fregata magnificens. The sequence goes on along the minus strand of WAAD01022145.1, from coordinate 40,734 downwards.
ATGTTTTAAGCATAGTTTATGTATCTTTACACAAAATTATTCTACCCCTTTATAAACAATTTCAGGTTTCTCTGTAACATCAGGACAAGACACTCTGGGGCGTAAGACATTTTGGCCTTGTCTCTCTAAGGACACATGCCTGGTCAAGCACAGTTCCACTAGGAAATTTGCAATCATCTTTGTCAAGAGCTCTGCACTAAGATTCTTACAAAAGAGGTGGTAACTGACGTAGTTTTCTCTTTGTTTCTTTTTTCTTTCCTATTGAAAGGAAATATTGATGTGAATAGATGCCTTATGCTAAGACAGAGCAAAGAAATGCATGTGACTAAGGCTCATTCCTGAACTTATGCTGAAGCGAGCATTAGGATGAGATCTGCCACGCTGCTTGTGCATTGCTCCAACACAGTGGCATGACCACTGTCATGAGTTGACCAAAGCAATGAAAAGGCAATGGGTACCATTTCATAATTCATATGGAAACCACTGTAAACATCTCAGGCTTTGCAGTGTTAGCCTGCACAGGGGCATTTGGCATGGGAACACACTCTGCAGCCACAGAAGAGGCTGTGCGGAGCACATCTGCTTTGCGTGTCCATGGGATGAGCCCACAGATATGGCTGCACACTGGGCCTAGTGTAAGCCAGGGACTTCTCCTGGTCCAGGATACAAAATGTTGCTTGGAGTGTGACAGTGGAGAAACTCAACGATAATAGCAGGCGACCTGTACATGAACGTTTGTTACTAAAATTTGCAGAGATCAAGGCACCCATTGCACACAACATGCTCTGGCACAGCTGTGCAGAGGATGTTCTTCAGCTCTGAGGACACATGAGAGGACAGCAGTAGGGGCTGTGTACCCCTGTGCTTTCACAACCTAGGCATGTATTTCTTCTGTCAGTGTGCCTTCATGTTTCATGTGGCAAATTTATTTGCTATTCGGCGCATCGCCACTCTTTGAAAAACAGTAAAAACACATGTATGATTTCTTTATAATCACTTGCTCTCTGCTTTCTTAGCTACTAAGCCAGACAATGGCTTTCTATAGAGTCCTTTTATTAGAAGTCTTCAGTGTACTCACATTTTTCATCATTATCTGTTGGGGTTCTTCAGCCACTCCTCCTGACCCAATGCCTGGAAATTCAAGGAACATGAAATATGTTTGATTCTCCTAAGAAGCTTCAAATACTTCTCCAAATTCTCAGCAAATCAGGCAATGATTATTATACAATTTCACAGATCATAAAATATTCCAGAAAAGCTCCCTTTCTTAATATTTTCGTGATTTAAGAGAAGCACTTATGACTGCCAAGCCTTATTTTAGGGCTGCTACTTTAACAGACTGAGAGCACTGTGATTTCATGAATAATCAATAAGAGAGGTGATAGAAGCCTCCCCTCTAAGCATCCTATTCACTGTAAAGGAATCTTCTAGTTTAAGGCAAAAATGTAATGCAGATGGATCATGACAACATCACTGGAAAGATCTTCAGGCATTTACATATTTTTCTGACTCCACAACCCATTAGAGAAGTCGGGCACATTTTGCACTCACTTTTGAGCACTGTGAATACCATGAATTTAATAATAAAAAGGGTTCTAAGTCACTGCTAGTGTAGTGCTAAATGCAACCTGTATTTCTTATAGGTTTTTTTTCCCAAGTGACAGTCTTGACACGTCTGGACAGACTTTTTCTCCAACATGTTCACTGAATTCCTCGCATTTTGCTTCCAAAAAATTCCAGCAGCCACTGCAGTGAAACAATGCAGCCAAAACCAAACATAAAACTGTGCTACAAACCTTGAGTGGATAGTTGTGGGGAAATATCTTTTTCTACAAAAAAAAAAAAGTATTTATCTCTTGAGCATCTTGCTTTTATATATCCAAGTAAAAAATTCATATTCCTTGATGGCATGAGGGAACAGCTTGCAGCTGAATAGATACTGCTAACATTTTCCTGCTAATATTATGATAGTAGCATTGTAATAGCTTTGATGGTCTTACAACATAAGACAAACAAGGTTTTCAGGGGGAGAGGTAATACCTTTTATTAAAGCAGTTGATGTAGCTGGATGAATGACGACTCTGTGCCCCTGGTAAAAGTTTTGTGTCTGAAAATATCTGTTGGTTTATTTTTTTCCTCTCTACTGAGAGCAATTGGTCTTCTTCCTACAACTACTTATAACTAATTCACACCAGCTATGCCGGGGAATCCTCTAACCCTCACTATCTCTGGCACCGCCACAGACCACAGACAGACAATAAAAATCTCACTCTAAAGCAACATCCAGAGCTTCTCCACAGCCTTTGGGGTGAAAATTGTCCAAAAATATGGGGATGAAAACAGGACTGCAGTTCTCTGCCTGGCTTACATATCTATGGACATAGGTGACACATAAAGAGGAATAAACCATAACACAGGAGATGCTGGAAAAAACCCAAGAAAGACGAGGTGCTGTGCAGTCTCAGTGCCAGGGCAGAGACCCAGGCTGAGCTATTTGCAGTCAGGGCTTTGCACAGAGGAACTGTCGACATCTCTGGGCTCCTTGCACCAGCCTCGTCCCTGGCAAACAGCGAGGCGCCGGGTGGCCACCCTGGCTCCGCTCCTGCGAAAACAAAGCCAGGACAAGGAGGGGTAACACCACTTGAACAGACAAAGCCTTCTCTAAAGGAGAGGTCAGTATAGAAAAAGGCTGAGCTTGCCTTAGTTGTCAAAACTGCCATCTTTTAATGAAAATGGCAAGGACAAAGTCACTTATTTTTCATGTATTACATGGCAACACTTGTCTTGCAGTCAGGTATCGCAGGCATGCTTTCAGCCCTGGGGTTTTAATGAGGTGCTTGATCCTTATGTAAAATCAACACCACAGCCCTTATCCAGCAAGAACTAACAAGGAACTATAAATGGCCCAATTACCAGGCTGAAATGTCATTCACACATTCGTTATCTCCCACACCAACAAGGAAAAATAACACAGAGACACAGTAGCTGAAGGCAAATTGCAATTACTGTCGATTGAACTAGAACTTGTGAAGCTCTTCTTGTAATTCAAAGCTTTAAAATTTAACGTGAACTGTATTTAGTTTCAAACGTCAGTTTGGTTCATTGATATTTTGTTTTAGGTTTGCCAAAAGTCACAATATCCTTATTAATAATATTAGCAACTCTAAGTGTTGCCTACATGATACGGTACTGAGTTCTTAACTCTTTAGCAAAGTTACTTTGGGAGCAGCGGTGCTCGGGACAGAAGATTTCTGTGACACATGGTCCTGGAGATGTCAGATGCTCTTCCTCCAAGTCAGCACCACTTCAGTGTAAGGCATGGTACTTGAAGAAGGGATTTTGCATGTCTCTCTTTTAACCGAATTTTTCATCTCAAATCTTAATCACTGTGTTCCTAAAGCACGTGCTTTAATCTTAATCTTAATCTTTGAAAAACAGATGCTAATCCCATCTAATTTAGATGTTTATATTAGCAGTACTGTAACATTGGAGATCCTAAATAAAGCCATTTTCCCTGGAAGAAAAAAAAAGCCCTGCTCATAATATCATCATCTTTAATATTGTAATAGCATTATAATATGAGCTACACCAGATAGTGGGAGTGCCGTGGTCATGGCGCGGCAGCACCCAGCTCCTCCCAACTTTCCCCATTTCTCAGGCACACCAGCTAATCCAAGCAGAGATCTGAAATAAAGCTTTTCCATGTATAGCTAGCACTGGTAATTCCCAGCGAGTAGACATAATCTAAATCCCTCACTGCTTTCAGAAAAATAAGGTTGCTCTTTCTCTTTTCTTTCCCGCGAACTGCATTATTACTGTTAGATACCTGGATACGTATCAATAGGAGATGACGTGATCTCCTCCTATAAAACACACTGGATGTAAAGATGAAACAAAGCTATGCACTGAATGTCTCATTTCTGAAGCGCTCAGGGAAGCTACAGGTTGTGTTTAGGTACCAGCACTGTCAAGTTTCAAAAGCCTGCTAAGAGAAGAGTGCTTGTATGCCCTGTTACTGTGAGCTGTCAGTAAATTCACTAATTGAGGCTGCGAAATTGCTCATCGCTGGTGTTACCCGAAAGGCAAAGAAGAGATAGGGATAAGGATAGGAGTGGATCAGGTGCTGAAATGGAGTATGCTGTTTTGTGATTCTCTTGATTCCAGATTGATCTTATACAGGTGTAGATCAAATGTTTGCAATATATTTTTGTTGATTTCCAGCCAAGAAATATCAAGCAGATTTTAACACATGTGTTTAAATTTGCTTGCAAGAGCACACTTACGTTGCACTTTATATAAAAACTAATTACGGTGATACGTGTTGCTGAATGCAGAGAGCTACAAGCTCTGGAAAGAATAAACATATCTTCTTACCTTTGTGAGCGGTAATACTTCAGGCTTTTAATACTGAAATCACATTTTTTACCTTTGGCATAGCTTGTTCATTCATTGGATTTAACTGAACTGTGGTATAATGAAGGGAGACAGCCTAATTTTCAGTAATTTTTGGTAAATCTCAATTTACCACCTGCCTTTCAGAAAATACTGAAATTTTTTTATAGACAGACCATGTTATGGACTGTTTTGACTCCAAAGTACATTATTTCCAAATTAAAATTTGAAAAAAAAAAAAAAAGGGGTATTAGAAAAAAAAGCCTAGTTTTCATCAAGACCATAGCTAGCATGAGAATTTTTCATGAGAATGTTGCTACAAAATATCAACAACTTTTTTACACAATTAAAAAATTGCTCCTGAAATTTTGGTGGATTTGCTGTTAGTATATAAAACACAAGGAGCTACTTACTGCCATTTAATAGGTCTTTCCTTTTTCTCTTACATTTTTAGTTTTGCTCTGTTTTGTTTTGGTGGGTGGCTTTTTGGAGGTTTTTCAGGTGGTTGGGGGTTTTTTGTTGTTTTTATTCTTTTTCATTGCAACTATTAGAATGGAAGGTCAAGATAAATTACATTTTCCACCCATCATTTTTCTCTTGGAGTATCTTTTGCATCAGCATTTCCCTCAAGCTAAACTCATGCTTCATGAGTTTTTTAAGCACAACAAGCAATCTCAGGGTTGCCATCTCATAGCAGAGTCAATCCAGCTTGCAGGAGAGGATATTACACTATGCTTTCTACCCTGCACACATCACTCCCTTGAAAGTATATGCTCCTTTCTGCTGTTTAATGAGGGAAGCTTTGCCCTTTGGATCAAATGTCATTTGCAATACCCGTCGGAACAGTAGTGTATATTATGGATTTGCTGCAAAATACACTACATTATGGAAATTTTCGTTAGGAATAGAGTGGTCAGTGGTTCCAGAAAAAAAGCAATAAACCACAGACAGACACATAGACAACCACTGGAGTGGACAAAGCTACTCCACTTTATTCCTTTTTAAACATCACCTGAACGAAGGTGCCTGGTTTTGGCTTGGGATGGCTGGACACTGAGTTCAAGCCAGACTCAACAGCTTCTTTGCTCTCTCATGTAAGGTATTGGCGATGGAAAGCTACAGCCAAACGTTAATCTTGGCAGCATATGTTGCATGAACATCTGCTATAAGTAACTGCTATAATTTACTCTCCTGCTCCATCATGCAGTCAGGGCAGCAAGCCACCCCTCTCCTCCACTCCTTCTTCCCACAGAGGGAGGAGGGAGGGGTGTCCAGCTTCCAAGGCTATGAGTACAGCACAACAAAGTGTCTTCTCTCCTCTGTTTTGGGGGTTTGTTTGGGATTTTTTTTATAAAGGTTATTAGAAGTTTTGCCCATCGGTCTAGGTTGTGTAAGCTTACACAGAAACTTAGTTATAAACAAGTGCACAGCAATGTTTAAAATACATCCCTACTTGAAGGCAAACAAGAACTTAATCCCTTTGCAGAAGTGGTCCCTACGTTATAGCCTTACTTGTAGATTAAATTTGCCACAGGACAAGAATTTTCAAAGGGAGTAGATAATCCTATGGACATCCAAGGTATCCAGAGACATAATTAGTAGCTGGAAGGGAATTTAAATGTTTATGTTTCAGATATTAGTGGGCTGGATTGCATTTTGTATCTTTGTATCCTGAGTTTAGGGAAAGAGCTTCATTAGCTTTTTTCAGGCGTCCCACCACTGACAGAGACAGATTACTGAAATATATGGTCTTTAGGTCTCATTCAGTTCCTAATCACTGGATCCTGTGATGCAGTCAGCTAACATTTTTCTTTCCAAGCACATTAGGCGAACTCAGTAACATTTTCTAAGCTTGTTTAATATTTCTAGGGTGGTTGTCAGTTGGCTTTTAAAATGTTTACCTTTACAGTGGTTTTCGTGTTCCTCTCAGTGAGTTTCCTCTTCGGAAATGAAAACTATCCATGATCTTGTGTAAAGATATTGCTAGAGCTGCTGACCAGAAGGAGTACTGAGTTTCCTGAGGCCAGTTTATAATTGCATTTTGGAATACAAATAAGTTTATTCTCTGAAGAAGATATTTCATTTGAATTCTTCCCAACAATGTCTTTTTTAAACTCCGTCATCCAGTGTTCATGCGGTCTATCCACAAATTAAATAGTATTTGTGACTGTGCAAAGTAGTTCCTGTATGGGTTTCTGCCACGTAATTTTGGCCCTGCTTTATAACCTGCTCTCTGTGAGGATGAAGGCCAGATGAAGCAAAGTGAACATAACCCAATGTCTGCACGACGTGCAAGGTTAAGTTGTGCATCACTCAGCAGTGATACTGAAATTGCAAATTCAGAGTCCCCTACTTGCACAGCTGTGAGTCAAATCAAAATCAAATAGGCAACAAATTGCAAGTGGATATTATCCCAGACCACCCAGAGTCCCTCTGATCGAGTAATGCTGTCAAGTGGCGGCAGTTATTATTAGAGCTGCCCCACGGTGCGGAATTGGGTCAAAAATTTCTGGAAATGCGGGATTGTTCCCTATTTCATATTACTGTTTTGTGGTTTTGAAAGCTCTATGTGCTAAACCCCCTCAGCAGTTCAGAAGGGTGACTTCCACCACTTAATATATGACCTGCCAGAAAAAATGTTGCCACAAATAAATAGTGATTCTCTCCTTCTTGTATTCATATTTGTTCTCTTGCCTTTTGGTGGCATTTTTCCTTGTTTAACTACTAAAACACACACATATGCACCAGGCAAGAGCTCCTGAGATCATTTGGTCTGTCCCCCGGCACTGGGGTGTCCTGACCACCCCCAACTGGCCACCATAAACATCTAAAGAGGGATTTTCTACTTTGTCCCCACATATAACCTGTGTCAGCTCTTCGTTATAGTTTTAACACACTGAATTCTTCTGCTACCCATGCTTATATCCTTTAAAAATTTCTAATCATGAGTTTCCAGGCAGTCTAGACATAGACAGCTCATTTTATCTTTCCACACAATGCATGCTTTGCCGACCCGCTAACCATTTTTATAGCTTTTCTCTAAACTCCCTCCAAATTAGTCAACATCTTTCTGTTAATGATGCATTCAGAGTTAACCTAAAAGGTGAAAAAGCATCACTAAATGAGCTCCTTTCTACGTTAGCAGTGGCTTAAATGAAAGCAAGTTCAAGTGAAAAAGCTGATTTTAATGGTACTAGTGGCTGAGTAGAAGTCTGCTTAGATGTGGAGCCACTAGGCAGATGGATGGTTACATGAATTTTAACAGACCAATATGCTAATGTGGAGATGCCAATAAACAGAACCATTCAGATGAATATTTGATGGATTCAGGACAACTTCATAAGGATTTCAATTTCATTAAAAAGGTCTTGGAAATTAGAGAAAGACAGAAATATGTTCTCTTCATGCTGCTTAAAGGGAATTGTGGTGGTTTTTTTCAATCCAACAATATGAAATTTTTTAAGACAAGGAATAGTGAGTATGCAGTCTCTATACCTATAGAAATGTCAGTCTTCAGGGAGGGACTGAAATATTGATTCTGACTGCAGCAGAAGGGAGGTTTGGGGCAAGGGGCTTGACATAGGGAAGGAAGTTTTCCAAAATACTAGTAGGGAAAGCAATGCATTGTGATGAATGGTAACTACATGCTATTCCTCTGTATCCATAGACTACCATACAATTTCTTCGGTGTTACAAGTGAGCAGTAACATGGAATTGCGTGGAATTGCTCGGGTTATAAAACATTGTTGGTTGTGTAGAGAGATTTGTTTTAAAGTTAAAATTGTATATAGTTCTGCACATGCCTTGCACGTAACACAGTGCAGAAACGTAAGAAATTAAGTGTCCAGTCCTTAAAAAAGTCTGCTTCAGAAAAACAATAAATAGAATGCTAAAAATTAGAAATCATTAAATGCGAGTCTAGATCCGCAACTGCTAAAGCAAGTACTTAATCTTTTTTACCTTAATTACATGAGTACTAATTCCATGACAAAGTGTCACTGGCTGGGCTAAAAGAAAAATGTTAGTAAAGCAACTTAGATTCAACACCAAATCATGAGAATACTTCTGATGCTTCCCACAGCTGAGGATTAAGCTCAAAACATTTATGGAAATCCATAAGAAATTATAACTTCTAATGAAAAGGAAAAGCATCCTTGTAAATTTTTAATATAAACTATACAATTACATTAATAAGATTTAATTATATCATGAAATATTTAGTGTTTTTCTCTATGCTAAATATTCTTTTGAACATAGTTCTAGAAAGATTTGAAAGCTTAAGAGATAGCTAGAAACAAAACAGGAACAAGTATTAAAAAAAATTATTTTGACAATGTATTCATAGTATAGACCAGTGATTCCTTCTTTACTTAAAAAATGGAAATAGTTTGGTCAGCTATTGCATTTTATTCTCTTTATAAATAGAGAAATAACATAAAAAATACTTTGTGCACTATGTTTAATTAATAGAAAAACAGTTCATGTATTATAGATTTAATTTTAACAAGTATATCACATAATCTACAATTAACATCAAAGTTTTGCTAGAAATGCATAATTATTTATTAGTGTCTATATTTACTTTGCATCATGCTAAAACTAACCAGCCATATATTTACTATCATCCACAATGTGACTAGCTAATTAATCCACTTGTGAAATTCTATTGCCTAAATTGTATGCTATTGCTATTTTTTTTTATGGTTCTTCAGTCTAACACCACTTCATAATTAACAGATGCCAAGTTTCCTGCAGGAAATGCACTGGTTTCTGTTCATCCTAGCCCTCAGCACTGATCCTGCTTCAATGTAGGCTACGTCCATATTGACCCAAAGGTTGGGCTCTGGTTCCCACCCAAACGCCTGCCCCAGTCGCCCACGCACCTGCCCACATGTGCTGGGACTTCAAACTGTCATTTAAGCGTATTATCAAAAGCAGTGGAATACCCCTAGAACAGCTGTAATTGGATAAGCAAGTTGTTATTCTTTAAAGTGAACATTGCTAATACCATGTGTGTCTCCCCTGTAGTATCTGAAGCACTGTACAACACGTCTGTGCTCAGACCCACTGACTTCACTGAGGTTCATAAGAATTAGGTGCCAGAACACCATCAAGTGATGTTTTTCACCCTAAGCATGAACAAAATACTTTATGCATCTAATATGGCCAATGTTCAATACCCAGAAAGTGACTCCAAGGGATTACCTGGCTTCCAGGTGAGTGTAGGGCAGGTAGAGCACCCAGGGCAGTGTGTTGGACACCACTGGGGACCCCATAAAAAGGTGCAGGACAAGTCCTTCCCACGGCTGGCATCTCCTCCTGACTGGGAATCAGTGCTATGGAGGCTACCCTGAAAAAATAGGCATCATTTTTTTGTAAATGGGAGGTCTGTCTTTAGAATCATAGAATCATAGAATCATAGAATAGTTTGGGTTGGAAGGGACCTTTAAAGGTCATCTAGTCCAGCCCCCTGCCAATGAGCAGGGACGTCTTCAACTAGATCAGGTTGCTCAGCGCCCCGTCCAACCTGACCTTGAATGTTTCCAGGGATGGGGCATCTACCACCTCTCTGGGCAACCCGTTCCAGCGCTTCACCACCCTCACTGTAAAAAATTTCTTCCTTATATCTAGTCTAATTTACATTTAATGCAGTTAATCCAGGTACAGACTCATATCTATGCAATTTTTTAATATGTGTATGCATAAGATATATATTTGCATATGCACATACACCTATCTATATGTGCGTATACACACACACACACACAATCTGTACAGAAGGAAAGTCTCCAACTTCTGATCCCCCACCTCCTTCCACATCAGAAATACAGATTATTGTTATTTCTGTGGGGCATGATCACAATTTGTGGAAGAGGAGAGGAGTTTGCACCGCTGCTTGGCACGGAGGGTGTCCGTGCTAAGGTGATCTCTGCTTTCCGCAAGCCTCTCCGTGTCGAGGGCGCCGTGTGATTTAATGGCAAAGGGTTTGCAGCTTGCTCCCCTGCACCGATGGGGTTTGACATACGGAAAGGGGAAGTGGTACTCTGTATATTCAGCCCCAGCAATTCTTAATGTTTTATTTAACAATTTGTCACAGGCGGAGGCACTATTATTAATTTTTAATACAAAATGTGCATGCCGTTTCACTACAGTAAGCTGTTTAAAAGTTCTTCTCGCAGCACACACAAATTGTGATTTCCCGCTCGTCACAACCTGCCTGTCTACCTGGTCTCACAACAGCTGGGGGACCACAATGTCTTCGAAATTTATCTTTCTATTCTGTTTTACGGATTTTCTATGCCCTTTCTTTCCACCACTTTCTCCTGCCTTTTTTTTTAAATTATCTTGTTTTTATCTCTTTTCCTTTTGTCTGTAACACCTTGGTAGTTTTAACTCCCTGGATTTCCTTCTACCTACTCTGACAGGTTGCAGTTTTGATTTATTTCTCTTCCATTTTCTTTGGAGGCCAATAAAGGAGGGAGCGAAGCAAGTGGACCTATGTGCAGAGAGGCAGGGAGGCAGCACAAGGGCTGGCACGTTGGAGCCTGCTGCCCCACACGCCGCATGGCGGAGGGGCATGAAAGAGAAAAAATACAGACGGGGAGCCTGTAGCTCCAGGAGAGAAGCTGCAGTAAAGCATGGGGACCCAACAGCCTGGCCTCAGAGGAGACAAGCAAATAAACCTGCCTGGGGATGAGAGAGAGGACTGCACAATTTGCTGCAGCTCAGAAACTCTGAATTAACCAAAGCAAAACCCACAGACCTGCAAGTGCATGGCAGAGAAGGGAGAAGGAGACGCTCAGAAACCCTTTTTTGCTGTTGTTCTGTCTCAGCTCATTTCTTTGAGGTTTTTTGGGGTTTTTTTTGTTTGTTGGTTTGGTTTGGTTTGGTTTAGAAGGTAACTAGGCAAATTTGAACTTTAGAAAAAAACAGGGTTTTTCTGTGTTGGCTTTTTTTTTTTAATTTAAAGCACTCTGCTCTTTCTTGGAAGCTCACAATCAGGAAAAGGCAAGGGCGGACCCATCTCAGTTTGAGCTGGTTTGTGGTCCCATCACATCTGCCCTGGGAGACAGAGACAGGCATGGGCAGAGCTGGTCCTCCAGTTAGCTCACAGGGCAGCGGAAGAGATCCAGTTTTGTCAGATTAGAAAATAATTGAAAATTTCTTTTTTTGTTTAATGCCTGTAAGAGTTAGGGGTATAAATTCCTCAAACTTTCACATACTCAGGTACCTGCTTGGGCAGTGTGTTACAACTTGTATTTAGTGAAACCTATGGCTTAGCTTTAAAATACACTCCCCCTTTTTATTTCCACTCTTCCAAGCAGTAAACTGGGCACAGTAGACCTCACCTTTTCTTTATAAGGTGTGGGACAATCTCCCATGCATCTCCTCCCACCAGCGTGCAGCCAAGTTGCCCCCCTTGGACCAGCAGCCTGTGGGTAGAAAAGTCAGCGGTCGGCTGCTGCTGCTACAGTCTCCATCAGGTTTTGCAGCAAATTTCACAGTCTTTGGCACCCCAAAATCTTGAATTTTCTTACCTCAGACACTTTGCCATGCACATGAGCAGGAGGAGAGAGGGAGAAGAAACTGCTGGGACTGGTGCACCATGGTATTATGGAGGGCACTAGGTTCAAATTTAGGCTTTGAAGACATAGTGAGTTGAAAATAAATATCAATTTACCTTGCCAGCTTACAGCTTTTTTTAGAACACTAATTTATTATATAAACAAATCAATTAAACTAGTGTCATTGTTAACTTTGTTGTTCCTTAAAAGAGCTTTCACAGCAGTAAATGTCCCTAACATTTTGAGAGATTATTCTCATTGCAAATATACCTTGTACTTAAAATGGGAACTATACTCTCAGTGCCTGGACAGCCATTTTAGAGGGGACCTCAGCATCTGAGTGCTGCCTCTGAATACTGATACACATGGTTATGGTTTTATTTATTTCACATTCTGTCCTTACGAGCCATCATCATAGCATCACAAGCTGATGTTCCTCCACCTCAGAGAGAGAAGGTAGTCCCATATGTAGGTCTCAGTTACCTCTTCTCTGCATGTTCTTCATCTTAACCAAATTTTTTTTTTTTACACCTAAAAAATTAACCAAAGAAAAGATAGAGGAAAGAAAAGCAATGAGAAAACGTATCAAGTAGCCTGCTGACAGCATGGAGTGTACCAATCCAGAAGGCCATGATGGGATATGCTTCTGCTGGATTTTAAAAGCAGTTAGTTAATTTTTGTCATCAATAAAAGCTTTTGTAGCCTTTTGTAGCATGGAAGCGAAGATAATAAAGGCAATGCAATCCCGTGCTCCAGGCAGTGCAGACAGCTGCAGGTGCCTCCCACTGCCCCATGGACCTTTGCCAGGGAGGATGCCTGAAAGTGGTGGGAGGTTCTGTGGGTAGGGTGCAGGGTCAGCTTTGGTGGGCCCCGGGTCTAACCAGGTACAGCACATTTTATGTTCTGAAAACAGAAGAAAATGAAAGTCAGGCAAGTGCAAGGAGGAGAATTAAAAACAGGACAATTTTGCAACTGGCAGAGGAGAAACAAAAATAAGATTTGGCTAGAGATCAGCTTTAACTCAGAGGCAAATCCAACAGGCGCTAGTGATAGCGTTTAGCTATTATCCCTACAGTGACAGAGAAAATAATCAAAATAGATCATTTCTTTTGTGTCTGAAATAGGCCTTTGTCCTAGCTCCACACACGCACAACCTGGATTGGGTAATACAACCAGCCTTATCGTGGTGCTGATGCTCTGACAAGGAGCTTTGTGAGTAAAGCAAGGGAAGGTTTATCGTCATAGATCTAGTTATCGGTCCTAAGAATACTTTCCATTTTAGTTTGGTCATCAAGATGGATTCACCCTGCAAGTCCTTCCCTAGTGCCAGGCTAAAAAATAAGCTAATGCTTTCCCTTCACCCACACCATTGCTGTTCTTTGCATAGACTTTTCAATAACGTACAAAATAGTTTGATATACACATACATACATACAGAATGGCATTTTCACACACAAAAATTAAAGAAAGTTCAGTTCTTTACAGCAACATCTGAGAAGCCCAAGATGAAATATTCTGGTTGAATTTAAAATGTTTTCTGCTGTAACAAAAAACTTTTCCAGGGACAGATGCTCAGATAAATCAGCACAGCTCCTCTGAAGTGAACTGAGCCATGACTGTGTGTACTCCAGCTATAGATTTTGTCCCACAGCAGATACCTCTGCAGACTGATCCTCATCCTAGCGAAGTCAGCCATCAAATCCCATATATTTTCAGTAGGGCAGGATCGGTCCCAGTGTATAAATATAGTTGAATTGCCAAAAAGATGAAGAAAGAAAAAGACATCGTAAAGTTCCTAGTTTGCTAAGCAGATGGGAGAAAGAAGGCCAATTATAGCGTAAAGCATCATTTCACTAAAAGAAGTGTGAGAGCTGGAAGAGCTCTGAACAGAGGGGATTTGCTTTGCCATGTGTAGTCTCCACGAAACAAAAGGAAGGGTGTGACTGAAATGAAGACAGGCAGAATGCAATATTTTCCTTTGATGTGTAAACAGATTTAATGCAACAAAAATCAATGAGGAAACTCTCCAAAGGAGAGTATTTTAATGTGTTATCATATTTCACATAGATTTCATAAAAATTCAATTTCAATTATAGCTCAGTTTACAAACAGCGCTGTGCCTCCCTGGAAAACATATGGCCATCAAAACTTCAAACAAAATACTGCCAAAGTCGCTCATAAAAAAATAAATAGCCATAAGCCAGTGTGTTATTGTCCTTTTAATGTTTGTTGAATGCCTATAATTCTTCTCGTGTCCTCCTCGGCTGTCAGCTTTCTGACACTCGGGTCTCTCATTCGCACACCTCCCCTTGAAGATGTCTCGGAGCAGGAGCTGTGTTGTGAGCAGTGCTTAATTATTTTGGATAATATCTTACGTCTCCAGCTGGGCTGCTGCAGAAAAAGAAATCACATAACCACACACACCCCCAAAACAGCGGTGTGGCAGCAGCAGGGAGAGGCTGAGCCGAGCCGAGGTGTGGGCCAGCGCTGCAGCGGCTGCTGGAAGAGGAGCAACGGGCTCAACCCCAGACAGCAGCAAATGGTTTCCTGAGAGCTCTGGGCTCCATCCACCAGCTCCTGCTTTGAAAAATTAATAACCTGCTCCATGGCTTGCTTTGCCCAAGGCGGGCAAGGGCATGGGGCACCTCATCTCCAGCTCTGCTGCAAGAGGCGGGATGGAGCTGGGGTCCGGCCCTGTGCAGGATCAAAAAGAGTGTTATGCATGCAGGTAGGGACCTATTTTTGTACTTTTGTCGAGGGATTAGGCCAAAGTGAATTTTGAGCTTTTGGAGTGCTCAGTGCTGCTTAATACACTGCGTTGTACAACAAAAGGGCGTTTACCTCTTACACAGAAGTTGCTGAAAACAGATCAAAACATTCAGCATTAGCCTTGCAGCTGGTTCTTTCCACCTGGGCTAGGAGTTGCAAGGCAGATAGGAATGAAGGTAAAAGCCTGGGCAGGAAGGCAAAGGTCGCCTTGAAGCATCACGCAGTTGGCACAGGTGTAGCTTTGACGGCAGTGCAGCTTGTGTCCCAGCAGCCACTGCTGGGAGATGTGTGTGTGACAAACCCCTTCTCATGCAGCTGGGGTATAGGCATAACTTTATGGAAAAGAAGCAATGCTTTTTCCCCACCTCTATTTTCACAAAGTGTCGTTACATCTCTCCATGTAGTTTCCAGCTGATGAGGAGATGGGCGTCTTCTATTAACAACCAAACTCTGCTCTTTTTTCAATGGAGACATTTCTCTTCTGTCCTTTAAGAGCTTCCTGTTATCGGATGGAGACCAGCATGGACAAGTGAAGGGATGCCATGGCTGGAGGAGGAGAAGGTGTCCCATCCCTCGCTGAGCTTTTTCCCCTGCAGAGTCCCTGCGGCAGGTGCAAGGCACGGCTGGGGGCAGCTGCCCTTGAGACAGGGCTGAGGGGAGCGGGGCAAAGGCAGCATTTGGGGAAGGGCCACCCTCCAGGGCTACACTGCCCAGCACCCTTCGGTCCCAGATGCATTTGGGAATCTGTGGGGGAACTACTGGTTATAAAGGTTTTGCAGTGCGCTTGGGCTGGAGAAGGAAGCTGGGGGTGGAGGGAGGTGAATATGGAGAAAGTGTTGATAAAATGCGGGGAATGCAGCAGAAGAAATGAAAAAAAGAAATACATGGAAGAAGGAGGACATTATTGATAGCATTAGTGAAGTGTAAGCGTGGGGGAAGAAAACATGATGTATGCTGGCAAGGGAGGAAGAGCTCACAAAACTGATGTATTTCAGCTGTGAGAGAGAGGACAGTCTACACAGCTATTACTTTTCCTCGGGACACAACTGTCTAGCAAAGACTGCGCGGTGTGATGGCAGGCAGAGGTGCCGGCTGCACCTCCGCAAGGATGTTACAGCTGGTACCCGCAAATTCTGCTCTGCTTTCACTGGAACAGGGGACAGACATCCTACATAAATAAAAAGAAGAAGAAAAATAATTTCTTCTTTCTTAATAGCAGCTTGCATCTAGGGTAGAGAATTTGTTCTTCAGAAAGGATATAAAATATATCATCCCTACTCTCCCGTTGACATTAATGCGTTGTCTCAAAATATGCCCGATCCCGACTCTAGGATGTGTGTCCCTTGGAGTAAGGCCAAACATCCACACAGCTGCTGTTAGGATTTTACAGGAAACCATTTAGTGGCAAGGTTTTCCCACAAGTAGTTCGTCTCCTCACTAAATGAGCCATTTTGACAGCTTCTCGACCATCTTTCTAGGTAAGCTCTTAGGGGCAGTCTGGTATTATGGCTCCTCAGCATAAACAGCCACCAGCTGTGTGGTTTTGGTCACTTCTAGAATAATAAAGAGAAAAAGGAAAGACTGACTTTTTTTTTTTGTTCTTTTTCCTATCATGAGCAATAGTAGCTAAGTTCACAGTAGACGTCGTAGGAATACTAAAATAGATCATTCCCCAAAGGCCTGAGAAAGTAGCAATAATTAAATGTTAAGTATAAACGCATGACGCTTTCAAGGTAGATCAAATCAGCTTCATCAATAAATATCTTTATGCAGAAAGATGAGTCTCATAGCATCTCCCGAAAGAACTTACAAATGATGGGAAAACTTCAAGTACAATTACAAAAGCGAAAGTATCATGGTGCATAGGAATGTACGTTTCTGCACATTAAATAATCCCCTTACAACCTACCATCTGGGTCTCTCCTGTGAGGGCAAATTTATTCTGATAATTGCCAATCCTCTATTTAGAGATCTGTAACGTTAAGCTAGCTTGAACCTGTAAACCATGAATTCACACTAGTGACGTGGACACCGCACTGGAGGACATTTGTAGGTGTGCGCGTTGACTCATCCTTACCACTGAACACAAAACCCCAGAATCTGCAGCAGTTTTGGGTCAGACATAATGTGCCTTTTTTTTTTTTGGTCTTTGTTTTCCTCCTACCCCATTAGCGAAGCACCTTCCTACCTGAGAGTGGGCAGTCGTGGGGCTGGTGGCTCAGATGTCAGGAGGAGAAAGTTTTGGGTTTGTGCACTACAGAAGACAACATGTATTTGGAAGTGACCTAGAGCATGTACGGGGAAAGCGTCGGGTTAGTATCTAAGTGCTCTTAAATATGTAACGAAGAGGAAATTGGCCACCTTGCTTAACTTACAAACAGCCGGGCTGTATTAGCTGACAAATACAGCGAGTGTCTAAAACGCTAACAGGAAGGGAAAAATAAAGAAAAACAAACAGTAAGGTAATGGAGGCATAAAAGCACCTTTGTTAGCGGATCAATCGGCGGCCTTGCTCTGTGTGAGAGGTGGGAATGGAGCCCTCCCGGGGATTGTGCTGTGGGCTGTGAAGAGCCGAAGCACTTTGGGGGCTCCTTGGAGAGCACCGCCTGTCCTCAGGACAAGGCTCGGGGAGAGGGGAGCGGCTCAGATATGTCACCTCCAGTTCGCTAGTTGCTTCTGAAAACCCTGGCTAAAGCAAGAAAGAAATATATCCTTTTCCCTTCCAAAAACTCTCCAAGGATCCGCAACAGTAAAATTAGAAAACTCTAACCTGACCTTTATAAAGAGGAATACAAAATATTGTGGTGGTGGGTAAGCAGTTGGTTAAACCAGGCTGAAAAGCCAGAAAAATGACACCTCGTGACAAAGTGCATCTGGGAGGACATACCAGTGGGAGGGAGGAGTGCTGGGTCCCACACAGAGCCCTGAAGTGGACAGGAGGGAAAACCCGCTGCCTGCCCGGGATGCTGCAGCAGCCTGCATGCCTGGGCAATGCACCCACGCCTCAGTCACACACAGAGGGAAGAGAAAAAGGAGGAGAGGACACGACTATGGACCTCCAGGCAAGGTGAGGAGGAAGAAGTGGCTTTGCAAGACCGAGACAGACTTGCAAAAACTTGCAAGCTCTCAGGCGCACCCAGAGTTGACATTACACTACCACCGTGGGAATCACTGGGGAGGGGTCCCCAGCACAAGATGACTTTTAGGGAGCTGCAGGAACCCCAGAAGAAGGTTGGTTTTGTGCAGCACAGCCGTGGGCACGCTCCCCAGAAGAGGAGCGAACAAGTTTGGGCCAGAGCTTTGCCTCCCTGGCTGAGGAGGTGGGAGAAGTTGCCATGTAAGAAAGCTGTGCTGGACTTTAATGAGGCTGCCTGTGAGCAAATATGAAATGAATGAAATACAGCTGATGGAAAATAACTATTACTTAAAAGAGTTCGGTACAAATGTGTTTAAGACAGTTACGAAAGTCGGGATTTAACATCTATTCCAATAAAACCTGTGCGAATGACAGACAAGCCCGACAGTTAATTAAAGCACGGCGTTGAGACACTCATATGTAGAAAGCAATAAACAGCTTTTGTAGTTGATTGAACAGCAAAGACTGGGGCTTTTGAATTGGCAGAGGAGATATTTGCTGTAAGTACACCTCGGAGTCACAGGTATTATTGCTCCAAACAGGAAGGTTTGTTTGGCTTACCTTCCCCAAACCAGGAGCAGCGAGTGCACAGGCAGGGACAAATAACTTTTCATCACAGCCCTGCAACGGCGAGGCCTCAGCGGGGGTGGATGATGTGGTCATGAGCGAGTTTGGGAAGCGGCTGGTGTGCGGAGCAGAGACAAGCCAGGCCTCTGAAAGCGGATAAAAGTGTTTGGAAACGGGCACCCATTTCATTGCAGTTGTTTGGCTTTTCCTCTTCCATTTCACAAATGCTCCCATTGGTTTCTAGACAGGAAAAACATACCAGAGCTGAAAAATGACTTTGGGAGTGCAGAGGCTCATTCTTAGAGTGCCTGGCTTTCGTAGTTCATAGCTTTCAGCCATCACCCTCAGCAACAGCCAGATGTGCTGTATGACAGTCAGGATACACATACGCAAGAGCACAGTGCCTTACTCCAACTTATTTTTATAGGCAAAGAAAGAACAATAGAAAAGCAAGAGGAGCATTTTATGCATTTCACAATGCCCTGCCATTAACAACAGCCTCCTGCAGCCTTTATTCCTCAGCAAACAGTTTTACTGAACAATTTACCAGGGCCACGAAGAACTAAAGCTAGGTGTGGGTGAATTTTTGTTTTCCACCTCACTGGGTTCATTAAGCATCATTAACCCTCTACGTGAGAGTACCACCAGTTGTGCCTTTCACTGCTCTATCGTCTGCTATGCCACAACCAGCGGTGACACTGTTAGCCCAGGATTTGTGAGCATAGTCCATATCACTCATTGAGAGTCCCACACTTACAGAATATTTGCATGGATAGGACATGTACAGCTCAGACAAAAAAGGGTAAAGTGGTAAGGCAAAATTTTTGTTATGCATTTTTTTCCTCTGTTAAGCAAAAACACCATGCTTCCCAGCTGTATCTACATGGTAAGCAGTGTAGGAAATGAAAGCAGAGGAATTCTACTCAAAATATCAGCTGACAACTGCAAATAATATAATATAATATAATATAATATAATATAATATAAAGCAATGCAAGCTGCATACTGGTGTCAGAGGATTGACGGCAAAGACCAGAGAAGTTGCTGGATATAGGGGCTCATCTACAAAGCTAATACTCCCTCATGAATATGTAATATATATAAAACATTATTATTTGTATAGGATCTGGATTGCTGAAAGAGGATAAAAACCATCTGGTTGTGCCAGGAGGAGTGAGGAGGCAGGACGGGTGGAAAGGAAGAGACACATTTTTAATGACCTTGTGCTGCTTTCAGCTAACAGCCCAAGTTCTCCAGGCTCGGGGACTGAGCAGGGCTCCCTCTCAAATCTGTACTGAACTTAAAAGTAGCAGAGAAAAGCAGCAACTCAGAATGAGTTTTAGTAATGAAGCTGCACTTTATTTTCATAACAATGGAGTTTTTTCAAAGGTATGTCAAAGAGAATTGAATTTGGATCCATGAATATGGCAGTAAGTGATGTAACTCAAGTTAATTAAATTCTCTCTGTCTCCCAAGAACTAGATTTTTTCTTCTTCCAGCAGATATATGCTATATATTGTAGTCTTGGTTAAATCTAAGCATCCACTTTAGATCAACATGTTTTCCCAGTGAAACTATTCTGAATACACTTCAAATGTATAAAATATTCACATGAGCAAATGCTATTTAGAATGAAGAAGATGGGAAAGTAGAGACAGCGTGAATCAGTTTGAAATTCTTTTCTGCGAAATTTTGGTGTATGTGTAGGAGTGCTCCTCGCCAAGACCAGCCTGTGCTCTGGGAGGTGGGGTATTGCCAGTGTCTCCCCTTTGAGTAATACTAATTATGGGACAGCAAAAAGCTCCATCAATGCACAAAAGAGCTCATGGGACCAGAAAATGGCCAAACTGTTACTTGCAGCATTAAATCATGGAGAGTCCCAAGCTGTATATGGGAAAAATAAGTTTTTCTTCAGGCTTTGTGGAGAAGATGGTGCCGCTCTGACAGGGTGATAGAAGACCTGCTCTTTTTTTGGCCTTTGGCCTGTGACTATCATTTCACATCCAGATGCCCATCAGCAGTGTCCAAACAATGTTCATTACAGTAACATTATTATTATTGTTGTTGAAAAATGAAAGTAAACAAGATGCATGTACGTATCAGCAAACCATAGGGCAACAGGGTTTTACAAGCACTTTAAAATACATAATTTTTCATTTTTTTCACTTGAGTACTCTCAATAGCAATACTGTGTGTTCTTACAAGGGTTTCAGACTGCAGATTTATGCTTTAGTGTGGACTACACTGTTACCTTCAGCAGTAAACTTGGTTCAGGAAAAAAAAAATCTCATGTGCCCTGACTGCACAGTGAACCTAAAAAAAAATCTATCATTAAGAAGTGGGTTTGCTACACAGAATTTTGAGCTGTCTTTAATTTCCGCTGTACATTCTCACACACACTGGATGGTGAACTCCAAGCTCACACACAGAACATCCAGAGACAGGATTTTAAATCCCAGAGCATAAAGAAACCTATCTAATCAGCTCAAAGCATGTTAATAAAATAGTTAAGTAGATTAGATTAAAATTCCACACTTGCAATATTTTATGAGCAAAGCTGTTTACTCCTATGGGTGGCATTTTTCTTTGCCATAGTCTAAGGAAAGCACCATGAACAGCTGTGTTATGTACACTGAATACATGTTACTTATATCATAATAACTGCTCAGGTCCTGGCAAACTTGGAATTCAGAGTACTCATAAAAAGCAGGTTATGCACATATCCATTTCCTATTAGAAATTTAATTACGTGAGACCAGGCTATGAAAACCAGAAATTTTGTTTCTTGCCCATATGCCTGGACTTCAGAAGTCATCCGTGTGTTTCTGTGGCACAATAGCCCCAAAGATTCCTAAATTCCTAAAAATTCCTAAAAAGATGAGTGTCACCACATTTCATACTGACACAAGAAATACTTACAGAAGTGCATTTCAATACTCAAATACGAAGCTAAGCAGCACCATGAGCAGTATCAAGTAAAGCACGTCCATTTCCGTGGTGATCGCTGCCAAGTTCCCCCCAGCTTGGCATGCAGAATGGGTACGGAGGATGCTTAAAAGCATTCAAAACTGAAATTACAGGAGAAAAGGTAAGATAACGGAGCACTTTGCTTTGCAAAGCTGCTGTAGGTTAGGTCAGACAACATTTTCAATGGAAACAAACAATTTCTATGAAGTCATAGCAATGAAAACTAAAATGCAAGAGGCCTTTATTATCATAAACTTACATTTCCCTATGAATTCTTTAGAAATATAACTTTTTAGGAACTCCACTCCTTTATAAGGTTATCATGATCCCCCTGATTGCCTCGAAGCAAATATTTATCTTTGCACAAAACGCATAGGCAGCCCATTCCTCACGAGGGAAGTGAGCCAGCTGAGCCAGCCGTCTTTGTAGCTGTGTGTCTGATCCCCAGAGGAGGTCAGCATGAAGTGGAAGCAAGACCAAATGCAAGAGCCATCAGGTGGAGAAATGGCAGAATTTTAATTCCTCGGGGCCAGGAAAGAGCGAGAGCGGTGGCAAGGGTGAAGAGGGAGAGGAGGGGACTGGAGTGCAAGTTAAGGGTCCCCAAAACCAGCTGGAGAGAAAAAGGGTGTGATCGTTGCGGTTACACAAAACAGACCTAATGTTTTATACAACTATAACATATACACAGAAGCATTTTTCCTCCGTACACGAAGGAAATATGTGGTCGGGGCATTCCTGGGGTTGCTCTGCATACCCACATTCGCTTCTCTTCCCTCCTTTTCCGATCTCTGAAATCCTCTTTTTAGCAGGGAGTAAGTGTGCTCAAATGCTGAGGGGGAGTTGGGGAACAAACCCAAAAAACCAATAACAGAAAACCCAAAACACCTCAGTAGAAGGCCTGGGAACATGACAAGACACCAGCTACTTGAACCATCATCCCAGAGAAAGCCTCTGCCTGTTAAAGAAAACAGGTCTTTCTTCCAGCTGCCTTATGGCCTAAGTCTCTGAACCCACTGGAAAATTACTCATTATCAGTTGTATAGGAGGAATAATAAAATTACTTTTTTTTTTTTTTATTGTACAAATACAATGT
Organism: Fregata magnificens; assembly: GCA_013389945.1. Taxonomy (NCBI): domain Eukaryota; kingdom Metazoa; phylum Chordata; class Aves; order Suliformes; family Fregatidae; genus Fregata; species Fregata magnificens. The sequence continues at coordinate 18,245 of WAAD01022145.1, read as the reverse complement.
TATTTTTTTCCTGAAGGTTAACAGTATTCAGCCAATTCCTAACTATAACATCCCCAAGCAGTGGTGCACCAAACTCCTGGGGTATTTGTTGACTTTCTACCACCAGCAGCCCCAGTGTGCTTGGTAAATACCATGGATTGCTCTTCCTCAGCCTTCCCCGACGGTGAATCTGTACCAAAGTACATCTGTGTTGGTCCAGGCTTAACTATTCTTTCCCTTTTTTTCATTTTTTGGCTTAATTCTAGCAGACGGGAGGTGGCAGCTGAAGGGGAAACCTATGGATTTTGAACCAAAGTGCATGCAGGGTGTGCTAGGTGGGACTTGGATACCTACCTGCTTTAGTAGCTGTGCCCCTCAGTTCACTGCTCAAATGTTTTTCGGCAGCCAGCTGATCTGCAGTTGCACTTCTTACAGTCAGTCGTTAGTGCTAAACTGTTAATGGACTCACTCATCTCAGCAAGTACAAATGGAGCACATCATTGCTTTCTTGCTGATGCTATGAGTATCATCAGACAACTTAATCACACAAATACCTGTGGCTCTGCATTTAAAATACGGTTGAATAATATTGTGCCCATTAAGTGCAGCCTGTTATGTGTGTAAAATATGTGACTTGCAGCTTATCACTGTAATTTTTATCTTAGAATATGAAACGGTACTCTTTTGAAATAAAACATGAAAACAAATGTTACTGGTGTTTGGTGGGTGGGTTTTGTGGTGAATGTTGCACCTCTCAGGAAGTTTTCAACCACTTACGCTTTTGTAACAAGCCCACAGGATCATTGTCCCCGTGGCCTGAACATCATGAACTTCTAGACTGACCCCTTGTATAACACAAGAACTACTTGAATTAAACCTTGGCTGAATTACAGCATTATCTGTTTAGAAAAAACATTTAGTTTTGATTTGAAGATTTCCAGTGATGGAGATTGTAACCATGACCCTTAGTAATTTGATTGCGTGGTAAATATCCTCGCTGGTCGAAAACAAAACCTCAGAACTAAACAAAAATACACTTCTATCCCGAACATCATCAAATTTCACTCAGCCGATTCTGAATTAATCCCATGGATTCCAGACTCATCTGTACTCCTCTATCCTGTCTCATGGAGGGCTCTGTAGACTCTGATCAAATGACCCCTTAAAGCTGTTCTTTGTGGCAAGAAGTTTGCAAAGCCGTAGGTATTTTTTTTATCAATGACCCATTCCAGTCCCATAGCTTAGCTATGCCTTTCCTTCAGCAGCCCTGTTCAAGATACTCTTAAATTTCATAGAGTTAGTATTTCAATTTATTACACTTAGGGGTTTTGTTGCACTATTGGCATTACTGATTCATTATCTGCGTTACTAACCTGATGCTTCAATAGATTCAGCCTGCTGCTGCGAAATAAGGCAGGGCAGGGGAGTCAGCAGAGACCTTTCTTCAGGCTAACGAAGCTCAGAGGTTTATCTGGCAGAAATGATAGGAATTCTTTATAGGACCAAGTCTTGTTTTTATAGATATAGTTATAATGAAATTAGATATGTTGGCTATATTAGATACATGAGATACTGTCTACGTGATTTTCTGATGTCCAGAGCTTTGCAGAGAAATTAGCTCTTGCATCTTTTAGACATGGATATAGCCTTGGTTTTTTTCTCCTGAAATATGAAGATATTTGCTCATAGTGCCACTTCAGTTTGAGGATTAGTTTCTTACAGATTGTGCCTAGCATCAGCAAGGGATCAACGCATGTCTTCATTTACAGAATAAGATTTATACACAAAGAAGCGACAATTTAGAGTTCTGTGTTCATTTGAACTGCAGTAAGAAGAAGACAGGAAGGGAAGTGCCTCCATGAATCCCATGTCACTCACGGACATTTTCAGATAGCAAGCATGGTCCAGAGCTGCAGTGAAAGAGGACAACATGACACTGTTAGTCTTTGTGCTGCCACCCATAGTCTGGTTAGAGATGCTATTCCAGCAGGCTCCTCCGTGCTCATGAGATGTGGAGCAGGACCGAGATGTGCACATCCCAATGGGGTCATCTTCTCTGCTTCATTTTAACTCTTCACTTTCTTAAAGGCTGTAGAAAGATGTATGGTTTGTCCATGATGGATGGGACAAGCAGCTTTAAACTTCAGCAATGGAAATTGAGGCATATGCATGACCAAAAAAAAAGGACAGCAGGTGCTGGAATTGGTTATATAAGGACATCATTGTCACTCTTCAAAAATGCTGGAGAAATGCCTATAGACGCTGGCTTAGCTGTAGCTGATTCTGTTTGGGAAACACGGAGAGGGCAAGATGGCTCCCTGAGGTCTTGTCAAGCCCTGTGATTCTGTATTTGTTATTCTTAATTAAAGAGTTTCCTCCCTCAGTGCTGTCTACAGGGTTTCTGTCATCTGTAATGAGTATGACTCTGTTTTTCTGTCATTCAAATCTTGCAAAAACATCACAAGTTTTTAAATTGCAATTTGAACTCTAAAAATATTGATTAAAAAAATTGAGTACTTCGGAATATGAATCAGAAAGGGTTGAAGATAATTTAGCAAATAAGATGCTGCCAGTCACTGAGTCCTACAGACTTTGGATAAACATAGATACTCTCTAAAATAGCTGAAAACAAGAATTAAAAGAATTCCATCTGATTCTTTTAGTATATGTTATATATAATGTGATTTACTGGCTAGACTCCTTTTCTTCTTTAAAGAGTCCAAGCAACTTGAAACAGAATACCCAGTTAGCCAAAACTGGTTAGTAAATAGGCAAGTACTGGGGTATAACTCTGTTTCCACTTGCTGCACTGGAATGCTGTTAGTATTTTTCATCTGCAAGCGGCAGAATCTGGGGAACCTAATTTTGGACCCAGCCTCCCTTCTGTAGCACGCCACTATTATTTCTGATTGTAATCTTTGCACAGAAAGTGTCACATCACAAATTCATTGTCACAAGAGTCCCTGGAGGTCTTTAGGGTTCAAGTGTGATCCCCAGTATTTTTCAGTCTGCTAGTGAAACCTTCTGGATTGCCAGTGGAAGGCAGGAGACTTTGTCTTCTCCTGGTGTGTGTGTTGAGTCTCTTCACAGGGCTCACGTGTCACCAGTGGAGGTTTATTTGGGTGCTCTGTAGAGCCTCTTGAGGACACTCTGTGAAGCCAAGGCAACTGTTAAGAGGTATTAATCATCTGATTTACAGTTTTGCCATACCTTCCTGTGTGGAGTGCCTGGTTGTTGTCTTGTACCTTGACCTCCCTCAAAGCTCCAGCCAGCTAAGGGAAAATCTAAACAGAAGTATTTCTTCATAAAATCAACTTTCAAAATCGACCACGTATTTGCAAATGAAAAAAACCACAAATTGTAGTCTCATTCTTTTTCCTTTTTAACTTTAAGTAACCTGCATGTAGTCTTCCATCCACCTTCTGGAGTCTCTATCCTTCTGCACACCCCTGAGGCAGCACCTTTGGAGACAGCCCCTTCTTAGTGCACAACACTTGCTCACATAGCCAAGCATATTTTGCAAGTCCCCCAAAGGCTCATCCCAGATTTAATCTTGCTCTCTGAAACTTGCTGTTATAAGATTGTGTAGGTGGTGTTCTTAATTAAGAAGCGCATCGTTTCACTTCCTCTGAGACACAACTGTTGCTTTATTAGGTCAAGAGCCACCTCCTTTCCTGATGGACTCATTAACGGCTCCTTGTCCCAGTGAAGGGTAATGCTTCCTACTCCCTCCGCTTTGCAGAGTCACCAAGCACATCTCAGTGTGAAGTGTCCTCTTCAGTGAACTTTCATATTTTACATCACACTGTACAAATAAACACACTTGATGCAGCATCTAAATGGAGTTTCAATGTTCACACGTTATTGCTTGTTCCTGGCTGACGTGATAGCAATTAACCACACCAGAGTGACGACGAGTGTGGGGTGACTGACCTCAACATTTTTCTCCTTGGTAGACTGTAACAATTGTTCTGATAATAACGATGTCCACGAGAACAGGATGTGATACAGTAATATGTGACAAGACTCAGGCTGTCATACTGTATTTATTGGATATGGCTATTTAAACAGACAATATAATTGCTGCTTTTTGATTACACTGTCATTATGGTCGATGTTTTGCTATTTCATGTAGGGTTAATGTGCTTGTTAACTTAAATTATTTTATTCCTTCATTAAAATATTCATTTTTCAAGAAATGTATTGGAAAAAAGTCTATTTTATAAGGTACGAGAAGAAAATTCTTTTAAGTTGTTTTCAAATATTGAAATATGTTATTAACATTTTAAAACACTTATAGCAGTAGACGCAAATGCTAATGGATGTATGAACTTCTTAGTATGAAAAAAGGGGTTTGCCCTACTGATCATAGTCCCTTAAAAGCAACGTAACATTGTTTGTTTCAACTTTGATATTCCTTCACAAAGGGCACTATGGTCCAGCCACTTGTGATTAATTAGGACTAATCAGTGACAAGAGATGCTGTTCAATCCTTTACACTAATTAATTTTATAGTAAAATGCACGATGAGAACAGTCATATAGTTTGACATATATTCTTAAAACTGGGTAGACAATATTTTGATTAGGCCTGTGGACAACTGTAACTGTCCGGTGTGATTCAGTTTTGGAAATAAAATGTTAAGCATTTTGCTGGTCTACAGAAGCGGGGCCAAAACCACTGATGGTGGTGGTGTCCCCATCAGTCCTCCACACGGCACAGTGGGACGCAGTGACGTGTAATCCATATTTCTTGCACAGTCCTTCAGCGCATGACATTACTTTTTAACTGTCACCACAGTACTAGGGGATTACTTTCAGCTCTTCCACTTCTTGTGTCCCAGTGACCTTGCATATTTAATCATAATTGGAAGTCAAGTGACTTTTACGAGACATGAATGTTAATTAGCTTTCGAATTGCTGGAGAGGGTACTTTGTCTGGAGTTCCTCTGATTGTGATAATTAGTTAGTTGTGCGAGGTCAGCCTCCTGTCTTGCACAGTTCATTGAACAGCGTCTTTTCAAATATTTATAAAGATGTTTTAGTACCTATCACTGAAAGCTACATTAATGTTTTAATTTCAAGCAGAAAAAAAGACAACCTAATAATGTCAGACACAACTTTGGTAGTATATATAATAGCAGTCTCAAATTAGCAATTTTATTATGTTTTATTTTATTCACGTTCATTAAGAATAGGGGAAAAAGATATCTGATTCTGCAATATAGGAAACAAACTAAAAAAATGAATTAAAGCTACAATTATAGAATAATTTACATTAAAATACTGTTCAGGGCAATGAACTATTAGGACTTCGGGAATTTCAAGATGATTGGAATAGCTAAATATATGCAGAAAATCATCACGCATCTTTCACAAAAGCTTAACATCTTCTGAAAAGTGTCAGATAAGACACATCAGGGCAGTACAATGTGTGAACCCAATCATGCACACACAGACAAAACCTGAGGAAGGTCACTGTCTTTTTATGACAGACCAATTTTCAGACTGCCTATTGAACTACAAAACCCTACAGGGTAGGTATGGTTTTTTGAACATCCGTAGCTCACCACAGCCAGTTGAAAGGCCACCAAAAGACCATGGGATGTCCAGCCTGGGGAAGCATGGGCTGCACACCAGCCTCGGGGAGCTCCCATGCAGCATGGCTTTTAGTGCACAGCGACTCTGATTATGCCGTACAAAGTGTCCTGGTATAGTCTTACTACATAAAAGAAGTTCAAATAACTATCAAGGATCTATAATTGGAATATCGTGACTCCTGCAGTAAGGACAGCAGTGCAGTGTTGCATAGTTTCATACCTTATGCTATTTCAACAAATGGGCTCTGATCAGTGGAGGATGCACTGGCCACCTTAAAACTACCTGGATGCTACACTCCTCTGTGGTGGGCTGACCCTGGCTGGATGCCCGGTGCCCACCAAGGCTGCTCTGTCACTCCCCTCCTCAGCTGGACAGGGGAGAGAAAATATAACAAAAGGCTCATGGATTGAGATAAGGGCAGGGAGATCACTCAGCAATTACTATCACAGGCAAAACAGACTTGACTTGGGGAAATTATTAGCTTAATTTATTACTAATCAAATCAAAGTAGGTTAATGAAAAAATAAAAACCAAATCTCAAAACACCTTCCCCCATCCCTCCCTTCTTCCCGGGCTTAACTTTACTCCCAATTTTCTCTACCTCCTCCCCCTGAGTGGCACAGGGGGATGGGGAATGGGGGTTGCGGTCGGTGCATCACACATCTCTGCCGCTCCTTCCTCCTCAGGGGAGGACTCCTCACACTCTTCCCTTGCTCCAGTGTGGGGTCCTTCCCACAGGAGACAGTCCTCCATGAACTTCTACAATGTGGGTCCTTCCCACGGGCTGCAGTTCTTCACAAACTGCTCCAGCTCGGGTCCCTTCCACAAGGTGCAGTCCTTCAGGAACAGACTGCTCCAGCGTGGGTCCCCCGCGGGGTCACAAGTCCTGCCAGCAAACCTGCTCCAGCGTGGGCTCCTCTCTCCACGGGTCCGCAGGTCCTGCCAGGAGCCTGTTCCAGTGTGGGCTTTCCCACAGGGTCACAGCCTCCTTCAGGCATCCACCTGCTCCGGCATGGGGTCCTTCCCAGGCTGCAGGTGGGTATCTGCTCCACCATGGACCTCCATGTGCTGCAGGGGGACAGCCTGCCTCACCATGGTCTTCACCACGGGCTGCAGGGGAATCTCTGCTCCGGGGCCTGGAGCACCTCTTCCCCCTCCTTCTTCACCGACCTTGGTGTCTGCAGAGTTGTTCCTCTCACATATTCTCACTCCTCTTTTCAACTTCAGTTGCGCAGATTTTTTTCCCACTTCTTAAACATGTTATCCCGGAGGCGCTACCACCATCACTGACGAGCTTGGCCTCGGCCAGCCGCAGGTCCATCTTGGAGCTGGTTGGCACTGGCTCTATCGGACATGGGGGAAGCTTCTGGCATCTTCTCAAAGAAGCCACCCCTGTAGCTCCCCCGCTACCAAAACCTTGCCCCGCAAACCCAATACATCCTCCTACTATGAAAAGCAACAAGTACGATCAGACTTTTAAAGTAGAGCATTTACGAGCGTACCCACTTATAAGGGCAGAATATGCACACATTACATTTTTGGATGGGGTAGGAGGAGAAGAGATATGTTCAGATCTACAGGCATGCCTGGAGAAGGGCAACCTTAACCTAATACACAAGACAGATCCCCTCCCATCCCACCTCACTCTCACCAGTCTATTCTTCCTTAAGGACATCTCTTCCAACATATTGTTATAAGATGTGGCAGATCCCCTCCCAGTATGTGGGAACATTACTTGAGGATTGCTTCCTTTTCCTTTTAAAAAGAAAATTGGTTAAGGACCTCTATCAGCTCAAAATAATAATATGACTCTAGCTGCTATACTTATACCTCTGTAAGTTTGAGGCTCCCGATTTACAAAATACTTATTTTCATATCATATTTCAGCAAGTGTGCAGAATTTCTGTTGGGCAACTCCCAAACTGATACTAAGCTCTTTCCTCCAACTTTTTTCAAGGCTTCCAGAATATTTATCAAATTCCCATAGGCTCCCACAGGAGATGAGGTTTGCTAACTATGTGGCAGCAAGTTCTGGACAAGGATGTCAGCTACGCAACTAACACCAAAGCTCTTAACAAGATCTGGGCTTCAGAATTAACAGATAAAAATCTTGGTGGTTTTTTTTTCCTATTGTAAGCTACAGTGGCAGTGTATAATTCCAGCAAAGGTCTGTTTGCTGTGCTTCACATTTGCCAACATTGGGAACTACTGTTTGAAATTCAGGACTAATGCAAGTCACCAGGAAGCATGTATCCCAGTAAAAAGGCCACCTACGACCTATGTAATGCCATTTGCCAACCTTAGAGGACACCTAAACTGAGTTATCAGCATGCTGCTGTCAGACACCGTACAACAGTGATCATCACCGTGGTATGTCAGGGAAAACTCTCTCCATTAAATTATCAAGATCCCCTCTGATACACAGGCAGAAAACCATTTTAGAAACTTGCTCCAGCAAAACACAGTGCAGGACACACTCATAGCATCTGAACAACAACATAATTCCCCTCTGGAAAGAAAGGTCACTTACCTGGCACTGCTCTTCTTTAAGATATTTTGCCTATATGTACACTCACACTGGAAGCATGTCTCTATGCAAACACTGCAAGCACAGTATCCGTAAGGACATGCCTAAGCTTTCACTGTACTTTTTAAGGTTTCATGAAAGGAAAAGGGGAGTAAACCTTCTTCTCTTTTACTCTCAAATGAAGTCACAATGTTTTCCATACCCTGTTTCTTGGCAGTGAAAAATAGAAGGATGGGGCTGTGAATTACATATAGACAACAAGCCCCCAAGGAAAACCAGAGAGTTTATCCATATCTGTATGTTTCTCAGAAGGAGCAGGCTGCTCACCTAAACGAAAGGGAAGAGCAGCCTCCTGGTTGGAGTAAGACCTGTTACAAGTGTGGATGGAGCTCCAAGCAGCTGCTCTAACCGTCACAGGAGTCGACGCATTTTGCTCAAGTCTGACAACCACCCAGGGAAACAGCCTCCGAGCTGACAGTGCGCTCCGTAACCTCTCAGTCAGAAATACGGATACTTGGTTATACTTTCTGAACACCATGAAAGAAAGGCAGTGCATGATAATGTCCACCAGTAGGGCACGAGGTCTGGGACAGACGACAGAAAGCTCCATCTGACATGCTCTCTGCTACAACTTTCCTATCAGATGTGACTGCTCTCACACCCAGCAACGATGTGCTCTTCAAAGGTTCATTCCTGCCTTTCTAATGGACCAGGACTCCACCACCCTTAGACTGGGACACCCTATTAGCCATGCAATTAGCCAAACCTTGCAGTCATCAATGGAATTAAAATTTTGTATCTTAACATTGTCTCCTGCTCTTAGGACAGAGTAAGACCATTGAGGGTCCTGGCCTGATTTAGGTGTTGGCCTGTTACAAAGCCCAGTTTGCGGCGTGCACACACAGGTCACCAGATTTAGACGTCGGCACATCCAGGCATGTCGGTGCAGGTGGAAACCCATTCCCCGAGGCTCAAGTGCAATCCCTTCCCAAACCCTTGAGCTACTCAGGTGGCTGAACACTGATCTGTTGAGCAGATCATCTCTTCAGCCAGTGCTGTCGTGAATCTACGTGTGCTTATCTTATTATCATCAAACACCTACTTATGTGACAAAAGATTGCTGCTTGTCCATTACCGGCATGAAACACAAGTGAGAAACTGAATACACAGCTTTTTTTCTGAAATCTTTTGAGGTGCCAACTCTTGTAATGTTCAAAATTTTTTATTTAAGATTCAGAAAAATTCAGTGACCACCTTGTAGAATACTTCTTTTTTTCTCCAGGTTGAACACTCACTTTAAAAGAGCTTAACAGTAATCCTAAATTAACATAACCCTTGAGTTCTAATGGCAGTTTCAGACCTTCCTTTCTACTCACCTGTGAAAATTAGTTTTTACTCAGAGTAACTACACATCAGTTCTGATACTACACATATTGTGTATACGTACGTATCTTGATATTTAAAAATTACTTTTTTCTTTTGGACAAAAATGGCTCATTATTAGGTTTAGTAGCAGTAGTGGAGGTAGTAGTATCATTATCTTCTTTCCAGGAAAAACTCAATTAACATCCTCTTGAGGCCAGCAGACAGTTCCCTCTATTCAAGTACTACTTTGAAGACCACTGTCAGAGGTCATGAGAGTCACAACATGTACTAAGTGATGTGCAGCTGGCATAGGGAAGCAAAAAGATGCTTTATGCTTCTTTGCACCTTTTTGTCATCTTACAATACAGGCACTAAATTAGGAACTCTTATTTTCATTAGATCTGTATTTCACACATGTGGAGATGGTAAGCACGATAAATTAGAGAACTAGGATGATAAATTATCATTCCCTCCATCAGCCATACTTCTGCCCATCTAAGACTTGAAAAATTTCAAATGCCTCAATATCTTTGCAGAGATGCCCAGGGCCAGACAGACAAGATTCACTGTTGTTCTGCTCATTCCACATGAAAAATGTCTTTATTTTTAAGGCTGATTACCTTAAGGACCTTTTATTATCACTGATATTTCTTTCCTTTATCATCCTCTCATCCTCCAAAAAGGGGGAAGCACGAGAAGATACTTGGTTTTATTCTGACACATTATGCCCTTTTATGTGAAACACATTTTCTGAAATGTGTTTACACAAAATTTTATTACATTTGTGACCACACTGATTCTGGTCAGTAAGAGCTTGATAAAAATAAAATAATTACTGTTATATTAGGACCTTCTTCACAATCCCACTGATAGATAATAAACTTAGGTAGAAGTTTTAAAGGCATTCCACTACAGAGCTTTCCTTCCGCAAACATCAAACCCTATGACTGTCTTGGAAATGAAAGACCAATTAAAAAATGCACATCAAAATAAATATTCTCAAATGTGCTTCCTAGTGTGTTTATCACAAGGACTGTATTCATGTTGCCAATCTTAGTTGTGCGGAATGACTAACAAAAGTGGTTCACCTCAATTTGTCGTTTTGAACTTTTGTTGTCATAATTTAGTGTTTATGCAAACTTTTGCAGAGAACAAGAGGCCTATCACAAGGCAGAGACTCCACTGCACTGTTGTTATGTATAAATATATTAGTATAACCTCTGTGGAAAAAAAAAAGATCCATTAGACACAGTTACATAAAGTTTGGCACATTTTTTCATATGTTTTGCATAGAGCTTCTCCATTCAGCAAAGAACCTAGTTTGTGATGGAGCACATCATGTCACCCTTCAAGCTTACATGTATTTTTCTTCTGTTAAATGAAAATGTGGGTAATGAAAGTAAAAAGAGACACAGAGCTGTATCATGGCCACCCAGGAACCTGGAACCATTCCTTAGCCTAAGAGTAAAAAGTAAATGAACAGTGTATTTCAGGGTTAGATTTATCAGAAGTTCCATTTCCCTAAATAATTTTAATACCTGATATTTATGGAACCCACAAACTTCTTCATGTTGCTAAGAAAAATTATTAGTACTGCGGAAGAAAAATTTTACCCTGATGAATTCAGTGAAATAGTACAGTACTAGCATTTCACATGAAATGCCATTAGTATCTTCAGGAAAGCAACCACAAAAAGCCTTGCAACTATACCCTGAAGAGACAGATGTTTTAATCAGTGATACAGGCACATTTATCCAATTTTTTTTCTAAGCTTATTTCAACTTAAAACACACATGAATCTGTTGCATTAATAACAGCAAGGCAGCTGTGGAAATGTAGAAAGTTAGAAATGTTTGTTGTTCCTTGTAAAAGTTTATAGAATTTCCTGCCCAAAATTATTTTACTGAACTTATGGGGGTGCACATATAGGTTATTGACCAGATTCTCAGTCTTTCACTCTCCAGCTCCTTGTGTGTTTTGCACAGCTACAGAGCCTGGGGATTCTGGGGCTGTTAACGGTTCCTATGGAGAACCTTGGTAAAGTAAAAAACAAACAAAAAAAATCCATTGGGGATTATTATACCAATTTGCAATTTAAAGATCTTTAAGGTATGGCAGCGGTAGAGCTCAATATCTCCATCAAAATTCTGCCTATAAACTTAAGACTAGATTCTGATCTAATATCCAATATCTAATAGCTCCACTGACATCAACTGTGTATTTCTAAGAAAATAAATTAATTTAATTTTTTAAAAAGTAATTTACACTTAAGCAACTGTAAAGTAAATAAAAATGTCTCACTGAAAGGAAACATGAGACCACAATAAATAAATTTCACCAGGTCCGTATGAGAGTTCATGATTTCAAACTCGTTGCTTGTATACCCACTAGTTAAAATTTAGCTCTGAGTATCAAAGATATGCGATTCTGTGCCAGAAAATAAACAATGACGTTTCAGAAAAGACCAACTAATTCTGCCTCATAACAACTGTAATTATGCAAAAATTGAGGGCTAAATCCACCTCTGATGATGTCAGTGGAATAAAGGCAGAACCTGTGGAATCATAGGTGTGTGGTATGAAACTATTTAATACAGTATTTTTATAGAAAATAAAATAGTTTTAGAATTCTATTGACATAATATACAGCTATACACCTAAGTTATCTGAACATGTGCAGAGCTGCAAAAACATTCAAACAGAAGTTGTATAAAAAGCAAAAACTGTCACTAAGAAAAGGAATTTAGCCATTTGTACAAAGTAATGTTCTTTCCCTTCAATTTGCTCTTTAGTTTTTGTTTTGTAAATTAAATTTAAAAATTAGTCAACACACTGAATTAAGTATGTAGATTTTCATTTAAGTAAATCAGTCAACAATTTTTTTATAAAGTATTTAACACTTCATTGTAGAAACATAGGCAAAATGACTATTATAACCAAAATGAAAAATACTGTTCAATTTAAAAAAATGTACTTAAACAAGAACCTGAAAAAGTTTATGATATGCATAACATCGTTCAAGCAAAATTGCACTAGTATTACATAAATCAAGAGTTTTATAAAGGCCCCAATATGGCAAAGTTTAGAAATAGGTAGTATGCATGCACAATAGTACAACAAAAATCTTTTATAAAACAGCAGTTATTTTTGTAATGCTTGTACAAAGGGAATAAAGAGCAACCACAAACATATTTAATCTGTTAGGTTAATATATGATGATAGCTAAAAGTCAGTCATGTCTAGCAGAGGAAGGAAGAGTCCTCCACAGCATATGTGTGAATAAGTCTTTTGTGCCTTTAAAGTTATGTATAAAATATTTCGATTCAGTTCAAACCTGAAAGAAATTGTATTCTTTATTTCCATCAAAATTAAAAAAGGTGAGTCAGAGTTTTCCTCTTAGCAACAACAGAAAGCAGACCAGGTCAGAGTAAGTGCTGGAAACTGATACTGATGCTTTTCACTTTTGATAACTGGATTTTGATATTTAACCCAGACTATTGAAACTCGGGCTTAGGTAAGGTTTCACTAAGATGCAATTTGGTTATCTTTTACCTCCGCAATATCACAGTTTATCTTCATTTAAAGAAACTGCTGTGTTTTGTATTCTTTAATATCTCTAAACGGGTATGACTTTTTTGTGATTGTCGTAACTGAATGCTGTGATCATCTGTGTGTGCTTAAGGTTTGGGGTTTGTTTTTTTTCCCTACTGCTTGGTGTGTGTTGGGGAATTATTAATCCATAAGTAATGCATGTGATTAAGTGAATAAATATATAATGCATGTGTAGGCAATGCCCTCTTGTGCTCTAGGGTGGCTACTGTCCTACAGGACTGTTGGAGTTCATATGCTTTGTCCCACAGCAAGTAAGGTTTCAGCTTCCAAGATATATCTTTACTATGTTCTATAAGGTTTTAATAAATACAAAGCTTGTTTACATGGTATATATGTTTAGTATATCATGTACAGTCACTGAATTTCTGAAACATAATCATTGTGTTCATGCAGATCATTAGATGTTTCATTTCTATAGTCTTGTTTACTTCTTGGCAACCTAAAGCTAATTTAAAAGCAAGTTATGTTTGTTTGTGAAAAGTTATCTAGCTTTATCAGGATCCGAAGAGAAATTCTAATGGGCACAAAGAAGAGAGTAGACCATTCAATCATTCTTTCACCATTTAAAATAAACAAAATTACACACTGTACTACAGCTTCCAGACTACATAATGAAAAAGTGCAGATACCATCTTCTTCGATTAAGTAGAACCAAAAAAGTTCATAGAAAATAGATTGCTCATTTTCACGCTACAAACGAATATGTTGTTTGCAATTTTAACAAATTTAAAGGTGTGTTATTTCAGCAGCATTGTTGTAAATTGTACCGTAGTGCAGTTTCTTTTTCATAAAAATACCTTACAAATGGTCAGTCAAAAGTCATCAGCAAAAGAAAAACCCAGAAAACAATCAACCAAACAAAAAACAGAGGTAATGCTGATGCCAAAACAATTATAATACTGTTGGTACATAGAAAAGTAATCCTTATATTTTATACATTTATACAGAGTATAAAAGGTAACAGCAGATTATGCCACAGTCTCCCTTATCCCAATATCTATTTTCTTTGGAAGGAGTTCTCTTCTTTCATCAACACTTGCTAAGGAGTTTCGACAGTTTTGTCCATCCATGTATAACTTTGCATATACTGGATTGGTGTAATTTGTTGGCTGCAGAGAAATTAAGCATACATTAGATCAGTCGGATTAAACCAAAACAAATGTTTATGGAAATGGAAATGGTTTTGTTAAAGCAAGAACAAGTACACATAAAATATAACTGGGCGTATTTAATAGATACCTGGACTTCTGCAAACCTGATGAGTTAATTATTTTGTTAAAAATTAAATTCATGGTGAGACATGCTATTAAAATAATCAATGACATGACATGCAGCATATTATGTTATTAAAACCATAAAAACAATGACAAAAAATAAAACAAAAACCTTGAAAAATGTCTCTGAAGTTGACTTGTCCACCTTATTACACTGGAAGATTTCAGAATAGATATGAAGAAGTTTATAGAGAAGGTGCACTGTGAGACCATGTGACAAGTTTAACAGTAGAAAACTGCAACCAACAGTTTCCATATATTACCTGTTCTAAGACATCAGCATCCCATCAATAGCTGACCATGCTTTCGAATTCTGTGGCCCAAATATACAACATGATTTGACCAAAAATTCAATACTTTTGTAATGTAAATTAAACTTTAATAATAAACCAGCATAACTGTTAATATATCATAGTAGTTAGATTGAGAAGCATTTTCTCAACAATTTTGGTAGTTTGGACTGTAATGAAAAAACCTATTGAAATGAGTGTTACTTCAGTATAGGACAAGTCCATTTTAAATTCTGTAAAGCACTTCAGTATATGAGAAATCTCCTGAGTCTGACAGCACAGAAGGATGTACAACATGGACGAAAACTTACTCTCCTATCACTCATGCTAAGTAGAAAGAACTAGCCAAGGTTTATCACGTAAACATCTCCACTAGTTCCTTCATACTTTGTGCCTTTATTGTCTCCTAGAAGACCTTTGCTATTCAACTAGATGTTCAGCTTTTTACCTATAAAGGGTACTTTGTGGTCAAAATCTTCCCCTTTCTTATAACTAATGAAACAGCACAGCTTTGCTTACACATATGCTGAGTGGATCACCAGTAAGCTATAAAATAAGTAAATTAATTTGTTTGGTGCATGTAAGAAGTGGCTAAACTTTAAATTACCCAAAACAGAAGTGGGTAGGTTTTCTTGACTTGCAAGTATCCTGAGTACACCCTGGGTAACAAGGAATGAAAGATGTCTAGAATTCTTAGTTCTTCCCTTCCCTGTTGATCAATACCATTTCTGAGCCCAGGATTCAGATGTTCCTTAGGCTGGCTAGCTATGGCAGCTACTCATTTAGTTAGTTAAAAGCTGCCTATTCCATTTATTACAGAGGACAAAGTGATTGCCTGGTGTTTCACACTTTCCTGGAATGGAGGCAGAAAAAGGTGAGTCACATTTATTTAAAAAAAAAAAAAGCAGCAGCTACTCTTCTATATTAATGGAACATAAATATGCGATCAACTGCTGTAGTAACTTATGAGAGCAAATTCTCATTTATACCTGTCTTTACATTTGTCGTAATAATTGTAGTTAGAAATTTAGGAAAACAGAAATTTAGTTTTATTTCAATTGATAGGACTTTTTATTTCATTGACAATCATTATTAAGGATGATAACCACAACAGAATAGAGACACTTGGCATCTATATAGTGCCTTATGGAGTTATTAAAATTATATATAATAATAAGGTCTGTCTCATGATACCTCTTTGAGTGGGTACTGATAGCATAAAGCAGTACAGTGAGGTACAGAAAGTAACTGGAGTGACTTGAATAATAACAAGAGCTAATGTCAGAGATGGGCATATGTTCTAGCTTCCATCATCCATGGGTTTGTGC